>VWYP01001846.1:170754-275110 GCA_013400435.1 Pycnonotus jocosus | reverse complement strand
AGTAGCAGCCCCACCGTCTCATTTTTAACAAGGACCAGCTGAAAAATGAAGGCAAGCAGCACACAGACCATCTTATGTCTGCCAATTCATTTCCTGGCCCTGAAAGGGAAAAAAAAAAAAAAAAGAGAAAAGGAGAAAAAAATCCTCTTGTTTCCTCTCATGCAGGCCAAACATGGCAAAGCACCAGGGGAATTCTGAATGGAATCAATTGCACTTGTTACTAACTGAGTTTTCTTTTATTCTTATATTACCAAGGCCTGGATATTCAGCTGCAAGCAATTATAATGAAGAGTTACTGAGTAATGGTTTCCAGATTGCTCCATGATGGGGCATTAATTGAAAGGGACAATTTAAGAGCTTAGGCCATGTAAATGCATTTCTTATTCTGTCAGATCAAGAAATTTCTGCATACAAGAGGCTGAAATGCACAGAACTGATAAAGACTTAATAGTAGCCACTTAAATGAAAATTTGGAAAAGGGATTTTTCATTTAAGGGGTCAAGAATAATTAAAATAAAGTAGAGAGTCAGGGTTTTATTAGGAGTCAGAATATGAATGTTATCAGCAGCTTGGTAACTCTGTGTGGGGTTACACAAAATTTCCACAGGGGAGGGTGACAAGAAGGTTTGGTTTCTTGTCCCTCTGTCTGATCTCACATCAGTCCTTGACTCTCCTGAGTGAAAGGCCTTATTGAGTCTCAAGGAATCAAAGGCAAAATTCCCTATAAAGTTAGCAGGATGAGTTCAGAAAGATAATATTGCATTCTTGAATATCTCCCCTTTTCTAAATTCACTTAAGAGGAAGTATTTCCATATTGGAGGGCTGATTCCCAGTTAAAAAATTAGCTTCAAGTAGGACCGTCCATAAATGAGATTTTTAATTCTACTAAAGCCAAATAAACATAAATTAAAAATATCCCTCAGAAAACACTATTAAAATGCAGGATTTTTTGTTGCAGTGGAAGGATGAAGTCCTGAAATTTTCAAGCTGTCCAAGAAATACTATTTTCATGATATAGCTGATGTATCACAGGTTTTATATAAATATTTGTCTGCACTTAACTATGAAAACAAGCTTTCCTTTTTCTTTCCTTCCATGGATATTTTATTGCCTTAGCTATTGGTACAGATAATAAATGCAAAATACATTTAACCTTGGTTGTTGAGTCTTTCTCAGTATTTTGTAAATTCATATTAAACAAAAAAAAAATGTTCCTAATGAAGAGAAATGTTTCCTTTCCTAAAACAGTCCATCACTTATAGGAATAATTCTAGTAAGAAGGTGGGAGAAGAGAGTTTATGTCTCAGGCATTTGCCATCATGTAGCTTGAACAGATGGAAGCCCAGCCACTTGTAATTAAATCACTGGAATGAAGATGGACATCACTGAAATGGATGTTCATCATTTGCCCAACCCTATTTGAAGAGCAGCCCCTCTGAAGCAAGCCACAGCCTGCCAGAAAGCTATTAGTAAGATGCCTGGGGATGAAAACATAAACACCTTGAAAGTGGGTGGTCAGTTCAGGTCAGGCTAAGGGTTGATTCACAGGCACTAAATTAATCTGTGAAAAGGGATGTTGCTTAACTACAGTGTGGGAAGCAGGGAAGCTTTGGCAGTGTGTGCCAGTTATTTGGCTCTTGCAAATGAGCAGGCCAGGCAAGAGTCTGTGTTTCACCCTCTGATACAAAAGCAAACCGAAAATTAAGGCAGAAGTGAAATAGTTGTCCTGCTCAACCACATATCAAAATCCTCTGGGTCTCCCTGAAGCACCTTCTCATGGAGCCCTCTTCCTCTCCACTGCCCTGTGTCACCTTCTCTTCCAGCTGCAGGGAGAGACCTGGCTCGGGGTCACAGGGAAATCCTTCCCACCTAGGAGCACCTGCAGAGGCTGAGTCCAGCCACGTGGCACCTGGCAGGGCTGGAACCATTCCTTGCCACTACAGTCCTGGAACTGCGCAGGTGGTGGTGGCCAGCTGGTTGCTCTTCTCAGAATGGCTGCAAGATGTGGTTCAAAACTGGGCTGAGATTCATCCAATGCACCTTTGTACCTGCCACGGTAAAGAGCTAAGGTGGTGCTCCAGAGGAACAGCCCTGCAAGGGAAGCAAAGTGAGGCATTTACACATTGGAAATTATACAGAAACCTGGCAGGGGCCAGGACTGACTGTAGCTACAGCTGAAACAGAAGATACTTGATAAAATGGCTCTTGTTTCCCTACAGGATTCACACGTGGCAGGTGCTGGAAGAGCAGGAAGGGGTCGGGAGCATTGAATAAGTGGTTACCTGCAGGCCCACAGGAGAAGTGGACCATTCCCTTACCAGGAGAAGAAATTATACCCCCACATCTCTCTTGATCTCTCAGCCTGGCTGTCCCACCTCAGGACCTCCATCCCAGCTCCACTGCTTCCCTGCCTCCTCCCAGCTCCTGCCCCTCAACACAGCAAGACCCCCCATTCCCTGCACTGTGGGGCATGCACACAAAAGCCCTGTCAAAGGGCAGTGAGGTGGACAAAAAAAAAATTCCAATACATCCCATGCACCAATGCATCCAGGCCTCTGCACCTGGGTGTGCACTGGGGTGGCTCCTGGGAGCTGCATGGTTGGCCTTCTTGGTCTCTCCCTTTGGCACTGGAAGTTCCTGACTTGGTGGAGATCCTTGATCAGCACCACAGAAGATGTGGGAGAAAAAGCTCAGAAATACAGGAGAGAGGCAGGCTGGGCTTCCTTGGGGTCAGAGAAAAGGGCAGTATGACTAATCAAAATTACTCAAATAATCTCCACCTGGAGACAAAAGAGTGTATAGTGCTGCTTCACAGGAGTCACAGTAAAGCAGGTTACTGCAGAATAGGGCATTTAGGAAGGCTTTCCCTCTTCCCCCCACATATTTATGTTCAGTAGGAGGACTTCTACTTAAATTTATGCCATGGCTTTATTTGTTGACTAATAAACTTAGACCTTGAATTCCTCCAGTCTACAACTAGTTAGAAATTCATCCAGTAAACACACACATATAGAATTTTTTTTTTTCTGCTTTACTATTAAAAGCATAGAAAAACATTGTTTGGGAATAAATAATAGCATCATTAAAAATAGCTTGTGGGAGACTCGGGGTGGGGGTGGGTGGTTCTTGTTTATCAGTTTAGGTTTCACCCCCAAGTCAACCTCCACTTTGAAATGTAGCACATCATTAAGGAATTTGTAGTTACAAAGTACAGACACTTGCCCCTGACAGTAAGCATGGCCACTTCTGTTCACAGAGCAAAACCACAACCACTCCTTCCACCTTGCCCCTACTCCAAGACAACAAAAATCCTGATTAACAGCCAGGATCAATATGGCAGCCAACCAAAACACTATCCAACATAAAGTTTGGTCAAGCTATAAAACTGCCAGCAGAAAACCCAGGAGCAAGGCTTGATGCTGAATTTTTAAGTTTAGAATAATAGTCTAACTGAGAGAAATATGAATCTGATAACCACTAAGGAAGGAGTCTGGGATTTTCATTAGTCACTTGCATGGAGGGGTTGGTGTTGCTGGTGGGAGGTGGGATGCATAACAGCACGGTGGTGAAATGTAAAAAAGGGGCAGAATGGTTCAAATCCTGAGGAGGAAAAGGGAGGGGGAAAGTGTATTTTTTTTAGAGGCAATTTTACATCAAGTCACACATGTGGCTGAAAGACCTGCTGTTGTTGCAAGTTCTAGGCTAGGCCAGCCTGATACGGCAGAAAAATTCTTCTGTTTGTCTAAGGAGAATGAGTGTGTGCTCAGTGCCCACAGAATTTAATGGACTGTATACAAAGTAATTTTTCCCTCAACTACTCACCATTTAAATTATTTATTTTTTTTAAGGAAAAGCCTGTCACCCCACCATATATGGAGAAGTCAAATGCCTCAAGGTAAACCTAAAATAATTAGATGGCTATTTCCTTTGGTTTAAAAATTTCACTAAGAGAAGAAACCAAACAAACAACAACAACAACAACAAAATACCACAAACAAACCACCAAAAAAAACACCCAATCAAAAAACAACACCAAACTGCCAAGCCTCCAAAAAACTTGGAGGTGTTTTTTCATGGTTGAAAGGATCATTGCATATTTGGCCCTTATGCATCTTAACTTTGTGACACTCAGATTTTAGTCATGCTTAGCCTTTCTGAAAAATAACAGTAGTAATAACAGCAGTGGCAGATTTAACCACAAGCAGTCGGGACGTTGCCTCACGGCCCCTTCTCTGTAATGAGCACAGGTTATTTTGGTTGCTATTTTCTGCTCTGTGAAGGACTTGAAAGCACTTACACATAACTCCTGGCACCAATCCATACCTATAATATTATTTGTAGTGTAGCCAGTGTAGATATGAATTGCTCACCTAGGCAGGATGAAACTATTCATTGTCTACCTGCTGCACGAATATGTACAATGGTGTAGGTGGAAGTACAGATGTTGGTTTTCCATGTATCTGCATATTTTTCATACATTAGTGATAGGCAATGTGATTGTTATCTGTGATTTTTGCTGTGAACCATAGAAGTCCTCTCTTCTTCATGTTATAGAGCATCGTGCCAGACTGTTTATGCACCATTTCCTAAAACTCTAAAACTTGGCTCTGGTATTTAAAGGCCAAAGCACAAGCTGCTTTTAGTGAAACAAAGCTGACGAAATCTTTTTATTATGGCACTTTGAGGGTTTCTTTAAAAATAAAATCCATTCACACCTAATTATTGAGATTTTTTTCTTGAGAGAAAAAAGGGGGAAAGAGTAATACACTAGGGAATCAAATAAAATTTTTGTGTGTGTGTGAATTATATTTTACATAGTTTTCTTTATAAATCTTGACTTCGCTGGATGGTCAGAAAGAGCAAGCTAGGAACTAACACATTACGTATTTTGGATAACATACTGTGTGCAGTTCGGTTGCGCTCATACACAGCTCGAAAGAACCATCAGCTCCCTCTCACCTCAGAGATCTTCAAAGGCAGTCACAAACAGATCCCCAGATTTCTGAAGATGCCATTATTTGGTAACTGGGTGCTAGATAACAATACCTATAAACCCTTCATTTGCCTCACAGTATCTGTTCTGTAAGGATAAGGGTAACTTGCACAAGAAGCAATTGGCAAAACTGCACAGACTACTGTATTTGGATTTGTTGGATATAACCTGAAGGTTCAGAGGTCTCTGTGTACCCTCTCATGGTATTCACTCACGTTAAATAGTTCAATTTTTATAGAAAATCTATGAAAACCTTTTCTACAACATCTTCAAAGCCATCCTGTATGGTTTAATAAAGTCACCCTATGGGCTGTTCCACATTAGTTTACAGATGCTACTCATCCTCTACTCAATGCCAGAATATTTAGCAGTAAAGTGATAGACAGTGGTTTCCGTGTCAATTCAGTATCCCATGGCTTTACAGATGAAACAGGAATTTAAAATGTAAAAGATGAAACTACAGGGCTGATGACAAAACCCTGATCATAATAACTGCAGTCACTTAAGACAACACTCTAGGAAAAGTGAGAAACGAATGAAAAAGTGAAATACGTCCCAGGAAGATGACTTGTCTCCAGGGATTCATTTGGCTCTGTACTTCTCACCTAGCCTGACACAGAATGCAGGAAGGACAAACACAATCCTGGAGCCATATCATGATGTTATACTATCCTTTTTCTCCTATAAAACTCTTCTTAGAACGTCTGTACCCCACTTGAAGGCTTTCAAAGCAAAGATGCAACACTGGCTCACAGCGGTGTGAGCAGATTTCTGTCAAAGGGCTGCTGGAGATGATCAGTACAATAAATTGTTACACTGGTGAATAATTTGTTCTTTCATATCAATGGGAGAAATGCACCAGAATGAAAGGACTACCAATATCAAGGCCCAATAAAAGTAGAATAACAATTGTGGTAAAAATGTGTTTGTCTGTCTAGTGATACTGTACAGTGAGGCTCCTAAGGCATCTGAGACAGCCAAAAGCAGTGGTCAAGGCATATGTTCATCATTGTTCTGTGAGAGTTAGGCACAAGGAAATCCAAAGATTTGCAGAAATCTTAGAGTAGATCTCTGACTCCACAAGAATTGGGTGAATTTGCCCATTATTATTTCAGGGAAAAAAATTAAGAATTGTGTTTTTATTTTAAAAGCACTTTGGAAAATATCTCCACTAGTATCTACAACTGCAGGGAGCAGGGTTACAAAGTATGCTAGTAGTGAGCAAAAAACTTTCTTGGAAAACACCTGTGCATGACAGTCATTCCACCCCAGCTCCCAGAAAACCTGGCACTTGTATGGTCACTTATCAAATATAACCTAAAGCAGCTGCAAGCCAGAAAGGCTGAGCTGAACACAAGCTTCTGCTAAACCTACTGGAAACTATGGGACTTGATAATCACCTGACTGAAGGTAACTTTATAAGGGAATTTCCAGCCCATGGATACTCATGTACTGGATACCCTGGGGCCAATCCTTGCAAAAGGTGCAGCAGAAGCTGTGTGTGTCACTGGCTGCTGATGGCAGGAGCTCCCTCTCACCTCCCCAACCTCCATGGGGTAATTATTGTCTTGGATGTGGGACATCCCAGAACCCCTGACTTGTGCTTGGCCTTGGAGCTTTTGCATTTTATGGAATGTTACAAGAAAAGCCTACAGTATGACATATTCCCTTTTAAATTATATATGCCCCCTTAAACCAGATAATGCACCAAAAGCCTTAATAGGATCATTCAGAGACAGACAGAAAGGCCAGAATTTGTTAGTGGCTATTGTATTGTCCTGTTCGTGGGGAACACTCCCTGCTCTGCTCACAGTGCTCAGAGACCCACTCTGAGCTGTATTAAATGACATTCTGACAGCAAGGTCCACTCCCACATTTCTGAGTGGATTCAGTAACAAGGACTGCATCTACAGAGTGCTACCCATGTGTTTCAGAGGCTCTTGCAAGTGCAGCAATGGAATTTAACTTTTCCCCTGCAAAATCTCAGCTTCATGAAGGTTTTCATTGCAAATCTTCTGCCAGAATATCCAAATTCAAGTATGTATTTTAGTAGGTGATGACACATCTTGTGTAATGCACCTCTCCAATGTGAAACCAGTGCAATAAAATAAAATACTTACACAAAAAGCTTGATATTGTACTTTATTCCTCCCACAGAGAAAAGTACATTAGAACTTTCCTTGCCCTGTTCTTTTCCAAGACCATTGGTTGGTATTACATGGATTAGAGATTTTTCAATCTCCTCCTGTCAAATATTTTCTCTGGTTTTAAAGAAAATACTTTTTCAGCAGCTAAGCTTGCGCACACTTAGTGTAAATTATGAGAGACAAATATTATATGCAAGGATGTTATCAAACTAACTGCATATAAAATCTCTAGATGTCTTCCATTAAACTTGGAAATTTACCAATGTAAAGATGTGCATGCAGCCCCCAGTGGAGCACCCAAGGGTGAAAAGCACCCATAGACCAAAATCAACTAGGATTCACAGCTGTTGGATCACACAATCACTTTCTGCTAGTGGGGAAAAAATTATTATTATAGTAATAAATTATAGTCTTGGCTTCTTCTAGTTATATAACATCTAGATCATCCAGTTTACAATTTGATCATGTTCATAATTCATCTTCCTTTAGAAGATGTCTGTACAGAAAAATCTTTAGAGCTACTTTATGAGAAAATCATAAACTGTGTTGGAACTTCTTCCAGGAGCATACCCTTCTGTTAAGATCAGTTAAGATGACCCTTTCAAACTGAGATGGACATCCCTTACAGAAACTGAATTTCAGGAACATCTAAGACCATACCAAAACTCAGGCTCTCCCATTGCTCCACAGAATAATTGCAACTTGCAAGGTCAATTGGCCCTACAGCTGTTCCCAGGAATTACATCACATAACTAGAGAAGAGAAAAGACACCATGTGACTAAAATTCGACTGCAAACAGAAATATACAGGTGCCTACTCACAGGGATCAGCTTTTGCACAAACCACAAGCCCTGCTTGCACAATGTGTTTGCCAAGAATCTGCAAACAGTGGACCACTAAGTGCAAACTGAAGTCTATTTCATCAGCATTTGTGAAGAAAGACCTAAACACAGCGCACAAAATGCTCTTCAAGAAAAACTCACCATGCTGTGATTACAGTTCACCTCCCTCCAAGCATTAAGCCAAGAGAGCACCAAGAGAGATTGTTTTGTTCATGCTTGCTCCAATCTGCTGAACTGACAAAGAACTTGTAAAATATGCTTTGCAGTCTTGACATGCCAACAAAACAATTTTAAATTTATCTCCAGTTGAAGCCTGGTGATAGTTATCTGATACTTTGCATGGAGTCATCATATTTTCTTCCTCACACACAATTTACATTCCTGCATAAGCTTCATTAAATTAGGAGTTTGGAGAGCTTTCTCTTTTAAAACATTGAAGTCTGCAGGTTGTTTGACAGGTGCTCTACACTTGAGAGCACTTTTTAAAGTTTGACAGCTTCAGTTTACAAAGATACAACACTAAACCACTAAATTCAAGATTTGTCCCATTCATTCCAAGATCAGTTAACCAAGCTTGGCAAAAACATCTGAAAAATAAATTTACCAGGAGACATATACAAGGCAAGCAATTCACATTCTGCAGTTTATTTACTAGTTATCTCTGAACAGTAGCCAGCTAATTTCTACCTAATCCCTAAAAAAGGTCATTTTTTCCCTCACATCAAAAATCTAACACTCTGACCTTAATGTGAAGTGATGGATTGAATGTTACACATGCTGTTCTTAGACCTCAGGCACCCTCTGCTATGACAGCAGGATTAGAAGGGAAAGTATGGACTAAAGGCACCCAGCAGATTCAGTAATTTGTCTGAGCTTCTGGTGTGCAGGCTTAAGTTTGGCCTAAATAATGTCTTTTTCTCATCAAAAGATGCCTGTTTGAAACTGATTCCTTTTACTGAACCCTCTAATTTTTAAGATATTTTGTGCATGATGGAGGTGCTTGTTTGCTTAATGTTCCCCAAACATTAGTCTGAAGCTCTTTGCCGTGGCCACTTTCTGCATCTTGTTTTGGAGATGTCTTGATCAATTAGTGCAATGTCACAGTTACATGTAGTTATTGTACCTCCAGCTGCAAGCTGTTAATAATAAACTTACCCACAGGACAAACCTGCCATATGGTTGATGGTCAAGCAAGGCTAAAATATGCATTAGGAAAAAAGTGCAACTGTCAACATGAAGCTGGATGTGGCTTATTGGATTTGATGCAGGCATCTGACAGCAATGTTTCTTTTAGCAACATTCTGTATTGCAGGTCAGGAATCTGCCTACTGTGGAATATTTGTCACAGGAAGATGAGGGGGGAAAAAAGCAAGGAAACATTTGTGAAATGGATAATTCAGGGTAGCTTAGTGGTGGTTCATGTTTTTTTCCAAAGAATGGTTGTTGAGGAGAAGTGATTGTTGATCTGAGGCTTTTTTGTAAGAATGATTTGCTAAACAAAGTTTTGTTCTAGGGTTGTTTGTTTGTTTGTTTCAATCAAGGGAGATCAGCTGCACAGGACAAGGGGGAAAAAAAAGTGTTTTTTTCCTTGCAGATCAAAACAAGTTTTTTCATTGCAGATATAAACTGACTGGACTGTCAAAAAACATGAGCTATAGAGGAAACTATCCAATGTCTATCTGATGATAGTTATATTCCTGAATTATAGTTTTTTTGCACAAAGGAAAAACTCAGCATTTGGATATTTTTCCTAACTCTTGACATGTATTCCAGCCACTCACTGAACAGCACTGGCACAGTTTCTTGCCTTGTTGATAACACCAGTGCAGCAAATACTTCCTTTAGCTTTATAAAAGCAGAAGGTATCACGTCTGGGTATGCCATTAAAAAAGACAAATCAAAGAATGACATGAAAGTAAAAGAAAGCCCACCTCTTCAGTGGAGACCTTCAAGTCCTTCCCCCTCACTTGATCAAAGTCACGTCCCAGTAACTTCATTTATGACCTGATACACAAACAGTTTCGTTCCACACTACTGCCACTTTTATCAATGGGAGCAGAAATCAAACTAATTGCTATTCTAAGAGCAATCATGCAGTGAAGACCTTATTAAAAGTCCCAGACTCCTATTTACATGCAGAAAGACTTGATTTGATTAGTTAGTAATTAGAAGCACACTGTTAATTATGCAATTTTAAAAGGATAGCTGGGAGTCACAGCTCCTAGGAGAATTCTCTAATATATGGGAAAGGATCATTTTTTTATTAGTCTTTGTTATTGAGGCCTTGTTCCAACAAACACTTCTGTGTGTGCTCAACTTTAACACGTGACTGGTCTCTCTGACTTTCCTGAGTCACTCCCAGTGTCATCAGTGTCACTCTGCATACATGGGTAAAGAAATACACCTGAGAAACCAGAAAATTCCTATTTTCAACTCCCTATGGTTTTTCCAATTGTGTCCTTTCCAAATGTATTTCTCTGTGTTGTGTTAAACATCAAAAATAAGTGTGGGCTTTCCTGGTGGTTTGGAGATAGTTGGCCTTTATTGTGCGTTTCCCTAGATAAGCAAAGGTGCTGTGATTCAAACCTCAGAACTTCAGCAGCTCTTCTAAAACTTGTAGCATCAAAACACTTGCCTTCTAAACATGGTTTTTCATTAGATAAATGTGGTTTCTCCCTCTTTCAATGCAATCTAATATTCAAGCCAGGCCAGATATTCAGCCAACTGTCTTCTGGGGTAGGGGTGTGCTGTGTGTTCAAAAATTATTTATTTTTCAGCCACAAACTTACTTTGAGGAGCCTGGTGCTCTATGAAAAACCCCAAACTTTTGGTAATTTCTGGATTTAGAAATACTTCTGGTGAAAATAAAATGTCTAGATTAATCCAGGCCTTTTCTTTTCATGGTTTTACAGACATAGAGGAATAATCAAGACTGCAGATTTAAACTGATTTTGAGTCCATAGGCCACCAGTTATTTCTGTTATATTCTCCTTCCAACAATCATTCTAAATCATTCTAACACAGAGATCCTTCTCCTTATTCCTGAAGGGTCTATATCTTAGAATGATTTTTTCTTCCAGCTAGCTAAATTTGTATGGAGGCATATACAGTGAAAAAAGCTCCTGATTAATAGGACAAGCAAAGCAATCAACAAGAAAAGCATCAGAGTTCAAAGAGAATAAATGAAATGTTCTGTAGATGGGGAGATAGAAGTGTTTTGATGTAGCCCAAGGTGCAAAGTCAAGGGCAGAGGAAGAAGGAAAGTTAGGGGAACAGTGAGGATTGAGAACAGAGTAGAATATCAGGAGGAAAAAGTATTGTGTGAGCTGAACATCCCTGAAACCAGCAGAGTCCTAAAAGAGGGAACTAGTCTAGATTTATGTTATAAAATTCTTTTTTGCTGTTTCTAGCAGAATCAACATGATCAGAGTAATGCTTACTCTGATCACAGAATGTTGATCAAACCCACCAATTCATGGCAGCATATTTATGAACCATCTCTTACATTAACAACAGTATGTACACAGTAACACACTTAAATCACCACTTGCTTATTGTTGATTCAGGGGTTTTCAGTATTTCATCCTACCTGTTTTGTGTGAAGGAAAAGTGTCTGTGACACATCTGAATCTTCATGATAGCCCTAATTTTGGTGTTACATATATACATTTTCTGTGGCTTTCTGGGCCACCCATCTATTAAATGTCCTGCCACTTGGCTGTTTTACATGATGTCAGCTCGTGATCTGGCTTTTTTTACTCTGTTACCAAATCCTGACTTCTTAAAACATTAAATAAAATGTTTCTTTCAGGGTTAATTATTTTGGACTGTGACAGAAACCAGCACCCATAAAGTTTGTTGACACAAAAAGAGTAGATGTGAAAATAAAAATGTATGCATGTCTACACTGAGCTCCTGAGCTAATGCATTGAGTTTCAGATCTTGACAGAAATTTGGCCTCCATCAGTCTTGACTCTGTTTAAGTGACAGGATGGCTGGCAGCACTCACTAGTGCTTGCAGGATGTACTAATATTTACAAGCAAAAGAAGGTCTCTGGCTTTGTTGAAATAACACCACTTTCTTAATTTGACTGCTGCTGCATAGCAGACCTTAACAAACAGCTACCAAGGGAGGAGGTAAAGGACTGAGCTTTCATCAAATGCTAATGTTTACCTTAAACTGAAAAAGTCACAATTATATTAAACAGATTTCTGAGGGCAAAGTATAAATAATGATATCATTCTTCTGGAATATCATGCTCAGAATGACAATGTAAACACTAAGGAGTTCCAAAGGCAAAATGCATAAAGGATATATTTATAAAAAATATATTGGACAAGATTTCCTCACATAAACAGCTGAAAAATGCTTGCAAGTTTCCTGCCTGGTACTGAGGTGCACAATTGTGTGTTGTCTGGGGGGAGAGGTGGAAGCGGATCTGGCATTTCCCTTTGACTGGTTGTTCAGGCAAGGGGAGTTGCAAAATTTAAATCTGTTTTCAACCTTGGATCCAAAGTCACCTGAAGTTCCAGAGCAATTTAGCCTCACACTACCATTTCTGCTTAATCTTTGAAATAAGCAGGTAAAATATATAGAATCAATGTAATTGTTCAGCACTGATAACATTTCCACTCATCTGAAAGGATGGCTGTGTTCCGTTGCAGAATGCTGTGGGATTTGTTGTGTTCCTGTACACACCCGCATGGAATAGGTTAGTAATATACACCATTAGTGTTAATTAGACATTGCTGTTATAAAAGTTATAACTTATTTAAAGAATTTGCATGACCTCCATCAATGGAATGACTCACAGTTTGTAAGGCAATTTCTCTCTTTACCACCATGTGCAGTAAAGAAATAAAAAAAAGGAAACAAAAATTGGGGAATCGGTGTGGGTTTGCCCAAGATTATACAGCAAAACCACAGCAACAGGTACAATTACATCTAGACCATAAGCAAATATATAAGCCATCCCAAAAAATATCTGGGTGAAAAGCAGCTTTGTAGAAATTAAAATTATGTTCCTTCTGATGTTAATGGGCCAGCTTTATTTTGAACTCACACAAATACACACAGGATCACTGAAGTCACTGGAATTCCCTGCACTGTAACCAGCATGAATTTGGATTTCCAGAGGAAAAATTTACACTAAGAGCATTTGATTTCAGTACATAATAAGATGGATAAAGTCTCTGAAAGGGCACTTCTGCAACGATATTCAGCAAGAGAAAGTAAGAGCGGGGAAACAAACCAACAAAAACCTTACTCACGGTGTCTGCAAGACTGACATGTTGTGTATAATTAAAAATGTGTACTGCTAAATAAAATAATTAAATAAGTTTACCACTGCCATTTATAGCAAAATAGCTAGGGGAACCTTTTGCTTTTCTGTGGGGGGAAATCAGAGGAAGAGGCACAACCCAAGCAAGGGAAGCACATGATGCTGTACTGCGAGTCACTGTCCCAAATGCCCCAATGAGGATCCCAGCAGCAGAACAACATCAATGAGCACCTTTCCATCCACAGCCAGGCAGCAAGGCTCTTCCCAGAGTTCAGGTTTTAATGCTTTCTCTGCTAGGAAAAAAGTCTGCAAATGGAAATTGTGTGGCCTGGGCTGTTGAGGTGTTCAGCCAAACACAGTGAAATATTCAGCTTGAGGAATGAAATAATGAAGCTATCTCTGCTACTGGCCATGAGATCCACAAGTTGTTTATCTCACTGAGTGTTTCCAAATACAAATTGCTGAAGTTTCATCCTTCAGGTGGAGGTGATTTGAGATTCCAAATCTTTGATGCCATATGATACATGACTTTGGCATGCATACTTAACATTTTAAATAACTAACTTTTAATTTCCTTGTTCACTCTATCAGTTTTTAGACACTGTGAGTGTAATGTTCCTCCCAGCTTTTTTCTCTTTTCTACAGAGAAGTGGTAGTATCCTTAATGCAAAATGCCGTGAAATCTGTTAAGCCTTTGGAAAACTACCCCAAGGAAGTCTTGGATGTTCCATTGTATGAACACTTTAAAGGATTATCTGTGGACAGGCAGAAGAGAGATTGCTGGTACTGACACCACTTCAGCAAGCAAATATGACACAGATGTCACACATAGGAACAAATACTTAACCACAGCAAACTGTTACCCTAAGTATTGGCTAAATTGGGTCACCAGGACCTCTGGAAGGCAGATCATTGCCAAGCAGATATTGCCTGAATTTAGATGTTTATGCTTCTCAACTTTGAAGCTGTGAATCAGGACAATGAGCAGAATTTGACCTTCACAGAGGTTTGTGCCACCTGGGCTTTCAAAGTCTGAACCACAACTTCGGATGACCTTTTGAAAGCATCATCACTTGCACCTCTCCCTAACACAGGACAGTATTTTTATTTGTGAAATTGCTCTAATTTTTTCACTTTCCCCTGAATGGAAATGAGAGTCCTGAATGCCAAAGAAACTTCCAGTGAATATTAAAGACCTTGTGACATTTCTATAAAAGAAACAATGTATTTGAGTTTTATTTACGTTTTCCTGATGTAATTATCAAGTAGATTATTTTCATCTTGCATCTTATTTGGGGTCACCATAGGGAACTTTTGGTGCTTTCCAGGAGAGTCTTGGCAGAAGCTGCTGTGGCATGAATTTAAAAGGGGCTTTAACATGTGATCTTTCAGCAGTCTTCTTCTGTATGTCTAGCTCTTTCCACCACAGTGTTGCAGCAGATGTAGAAGTGGAAAAACTCACTTTTTCCCTTCTGCTTTCTGTAATGTAATTGCAATGCAAGTCCTGTGACACTGTGAAGCATCTAGAGTTCCTGTGGATTTCCAGGTAGAAATACATTCCCAGTATTTCTCAATATTTTAGAGCTAATTTTGCCAACCTGGAAGGTTTCAGATTGGAAAATAGTATTCCATTTCATTCTAGCCCAACCCAAACCTGTAACCAAAAAACATCTAAATGTTTGTATGGCTTTTTTTCCCCCTAAGTTTTGATGAATAAAATTATTAGGAAACTAAAAACTGATTCAAATGGTCCCACATAACCCATGGGTTTGAAGTTTGGCTGCTTCTGTAAATAAAGAAAAAGGAATTGTATTAATATAAAACGTAACCAGTGAATTGTGTGACTGGCAGCAGCACTCCAGCAGCTCTGCCCTTCAGATGCAAAATGTTTCAGAAAGTGAATAATGCCTCAGGTGAAGTCCAGAACTTCGTAACTTCATGTGATGTTGCTCTGTGTGAAATTCGGCACTGCCTTATGAAATGTCACTCTCCTAGCTACAGTTCTGGAAAAAACAAAACAAAAAAAAAAAACAAAAAAAACCAAAAAAACCCACAAAACAAAACAAAACAAAACAAAACAAAAAAAAACAAACCAAAACAAACCGTCTTGGTTAAGGCCCTTTGTAATTAATTACTAGAAAGCTGGCATGATTCCTTGAGGGCTTCCCAGAGGGCACAGAAATGAACACTGGACACTCTTGTGTTTTACACAGAAATGACCCTGTGGTGGCTGCAGGGCAGTGCAAGAAGTTGTCAGTGCTTCTTAACATGGCCTGATGCAACTTAGGATGTCTGTGGTGGAGACCACAAGAAAAAATGGTTTTAAGAAGCCTTTTTAAACTATCTGAAGTCTATATTGAAAAAAAAAAAAGGATGTTTTTATTGTTCCTTTTAAATATACAGTTCCTCAAAAGAAAAAACTAGAACTACTCTGCTGCTTTTTGTCCTTGGCAAAGACCAAACATTATCTTTTCATCCTCAAACACTTGACTTGCAGTCAGGAAGAAAAAACAACTTTAAAATCCCTTGAGGAAAAAGGAAAAGAACGTAGATTTCAGTTTTATTGCTTTTAAACCTTTTATGCCCCAAACTGAAATATGTGAGTGTCCATAGAGCTCCATGTTTGATGATCTTTATTGGATACATTTATCTCTGTTTATAGAAACATTGTTTAATGGTTCAAACACTGAATTGCAAAAAATTATTCATTTTAGAATGATAAAATATACCATTCTCCATTCTAATAAAATATTGAATACCAGCTATAATATAGATTATAGTAGTAATGCCTCTGGTAGGATCTGACAACCCAAAATTGTTTTCATAAATGTCCTGGAGTTAAGGTTAATGCACCAAAGAGCTGTTACTCATCAGTGTGTAATACCAGCTGATACTGGTATAATAATCCTGCTGCAACAGCACAGGGCAGCAGAGAAATTGCCCTTCTAAGCTATAAACATGAGCTGTAGTTCACGGGATTCTTCTCTACATACAAGTCTAACTTCCAACCAGTGTGTTATTGAAAATAAACCAAAAAAAAATTGGATATGATTAAAATAGAAAAACAATCTCGTCTTTCCCCAAAACAATCGACAGTAAAACCAAAGTTGTAACACCTCATATTAATCTTTATCTTTATAGATACTGAAAATCTTTAACTGAAGACTTTTTCTTGCCCATTTTAATATGCCTCTTCCTGCAACTCCCATCCCAAGCTTGACATTGTAGGACAGCTGTATTTATTAGTGTCAGCAGCATACTTGCAACAGGTTTAGGAGCACCCTTCATTATTAACAGTAGGATTTATTCTCATTTTACTGGTATACCCTGACAAAGGTTCTGGATTTAATTAAATTTAATTAATTAAAAAGGGGTATATATCTTTAAGCTTGTGCAGATGTAAAGACAATTGTTTTTCTCCAGAGAGGTCAGCTACAAAAAAGGCAACTCTAATAATACACTTTGCTAAATTACTTTTCTATTTTCAGCCCAGTGTTACGTCCTTGGTTTTATTTATCTGATGCTCATCTCCCTTGTGTCAGAGGTATCCACAGAATAAAACATCCAGTGTCCCAGTAAGAGAGGGAAAATCTCCTTTTTTTTTGCTGCCCCTCAGCTAGAACACACAATCAGTCAGTTGTAAAAGTTTATACAAAAGAGTGACATTTTGCAACGCCATTCTTAAAAGTGGCCATGCTTGTGCTTCCTTGTATTTCGAAGGGAATCAACTGAGAAATTTTTGATTCACCACCAAGAAAATTCTTTCCCTGTCAATTGGACTCTACAGACCTGGAGGTGTCAAATTCAATGAACATATGCTAAAGAGTGGGTTCTCCTTTGCTTGATTGTAAGGAGTCCCATCTGCCCTCTCTTAAAGCTGACAGGAGGGTTTCTGTGCCTCATCAGATGCCAGATTCATCACAGGACTGAGGATTCCAGGAAAACATAGCCTTCAGCAGAGAGAACAGTCTTTCCAGTATGACAGGGAAAGTAACAAGACTCCAGAATAAACTTTGTGGAATAAGAAATAAAAATATTAAGAAATAAAATAAGAAAAATAAGAAATAAAATATTTTGTTCAAGTGAGTTTTCTCTTTGAGAAGTAAATCTGTTAGGCAGGATAAACTTTAGCATTGTTAAATCAGGAGGATATCTTCAGTTCCCTTCTAAGAGTCAGGATGCCTGTACTATAAGTCTGGTTTCTCCTAGATGTCCAATGTCGATTTGAGAAAAGTCAGAATGGTTGCAAAAAGAGATCATTCTCTAAATCATAAATCTGCTTCTATTTTAANAAAACCAAACCAAAAAAACCCCCCACTTTTGCCGAGTCATCATTTATGACAATATCTTCTTGGGGTCGGGGGGCATGATGAAGGAATTTTCTAAATTTCCTTAACAGAACAGTTTGTTTTCCATCTGTCACTGGACTTGTCTGCACAATTGCAATTAAAACAAAATTTTGACAACAATTTGGAGGGGATAGGATTTTTTTATCTTTATACCAACTCATTCTCACAGGCAGCAGAGTTCATTAATAGATAGGTAATTTGCACGTGTCGCTTCTAAGTTACTTGCGGAATAACAAAAACTTAGGAGCTTTTTTGATATAGAATGAGAAATAAGATTCTCTGTGATTTGTTTAGCAATTATCTCCTCAAAACCAGAAGTGGAGGGGAGCCTCAGGAGGTAGCTGGGAGGAAGGTTCATATAGGAGTCCTGTTCAGTCCCTCCTCTCCCTCTCTGCAGATCCACTTTTATAGCACAATTTGCAGAGCAGCTTTTGCTACCTGCATCAAATGCCTCTACAGGTTACAAATTAGAGTGGAAAAAAATTAGTGTGGAAAAACCCAGTGTGGAAAGCTGTCAACTATCTTCAAAATCTTGCTTACCATAGAGGTTTTTGACAAGTATTCACAGTCCTTATCTATCTACATGTTAATCACTGCTAACAAATACTAAAAGAGCAGGAATGGAAATGCCTACAGGCGTACTTATTGCTGTACAGTAAAACAAGGAAGAAGAGCTTCCACAGTGTCCCAGTGCAAGAGAAAATGGCCTCTGCACTGGTTACAACAGGCTTTTCCAGATAGGAGACTCATTAATTTAACAGTGGTCATCTGGAGAAAACTTAAGGTACAGAGATATTAATTATTGCTGAACATAGTGCCACAAACCAAAGTGAAAACAATTGGAGTTACTCAAATTCAGAAAGAATCAGTTTAGTCTGTGAACAGAAAATGTGAAAGAGTCTTTTCAATGGCATGAGGATTTTGTCAATATAGATGTGGTTATAGCAATGGAAGAAATGCAAGAACACCAGCCAGCAGCACTGCCTGTGGAAGGTTGTCAAGGATCCTTGACTGATCAGCACAGACCTTCTTCTAGGATTGAAGACTATCCATGCCCCTGCTCATATGTTTTCTAAACCATGATATTCTGTTCATAAATGCAAGGTAAGATGATAAACTGGATACAAGTCAAATTCTGCTTCTTAATTTATTCTTGACTGTGATACTTTCAGCTTTGCTCTTTGTGTGTGACTGTGAGATGCCAGAAAAGTATTTGACATCAAAGGTGAGGAGGACAAGCTTCTTCTTGCCTCCTTGAATGCTTTCTTCATCTCCTCTTGCTTCAGTTTACAGTGCCTGAAACTTATTTTGCCAATGGTCAGGTTCAGCAAATGCAAGGCTGAGTGTTGCTTCTCTCAGCTGCCTGTTCAGCACTCAGGTATTTCTCCAGTTTCCAGCTTCCATTCCAGTTTCTCTTCAACTTTTTTGGATTCATGAGAGGACAGTCTGTCTCTTCAGTTGTAGACATTTAGGGGAGCAGATTGAGGCTTCCTGGATCTTTGTACAGCACTCTGATTGATACACTAGCTCTTACACCTCTTCAAACAAAATACCAAGAAATACCTTTACGAATGTCCCAATGTAAACATTCTACAGACAAGGACTTGGATCCTCACCCTTTCCATCTCTCTCTAAGCTCACTCTGTATGTTCATTGCCAGTTCAAGAGACAATCCAAGAAAAACAAATCTGCCCCAGGTCTTACTGACAGAGTTTGTGGGAGGCTTGGGTCCTCAACCTCATGTACAGATTTTCCCAGTAAAAATGCAATATTCCACTTGTTCACCAGGGAATATAATGGGCATGTAGGGATGGAAATTCCAGCATCAGAAAACCTGCTAGGGCAAAACTTGCCCATCAGCTGTCAGCAGGCTAGCAGGAGTCAGAGTATTTGAGAGACTGAGATCCTCCTTGATTTCTATCCTAGCACAGCCTCTAGACTGGATTTTGCTTTGTCTTCACAACCAGAATATTTATTTCAAGGAATGGGAGGGATTGAGGCTGCACACTAAGATTTATGGTTTTGCCAAGAAGCAGAAAGTTGTTGCAGTCCTTTTGGTGACTTACAGAGTATGGGACATGCCATCACATCACAGTAGGGCGAATCAAAAAGCGACCTCTTCCCTGACATATTTGGAAAGCTGAAACTCACAGTGCCCCACTGCAGCCCCTCTGTCCTCATCACCCACTGGCTGAAGGGAGCCAGCTTCCTGCTCCCCACATTTCCACCAGGCCTATCTGTAGAGAAAACCTTTGCTTACCAGAGGAGCATCTGCTGAGACAGACTTGAGCTCAGAGTTTGCAGGGCACAGAGAAGGGATACCTACTTCTCACAGCATTTGCTTCTCATAGAGAGTAAGAGACCAGCCTGAGTTTGGCAAGTAATAACTTTTAAAGCTAAATAAAACCTGAAGAGCTCCACTCTGAAAGCTATGAGAACTGCAGCACTATGAATCACCTAGTAAATACATGAGCTATCAGAGTCAATGAATGGTAAGAGATGAAGGAAGTCTGTGCAGCCTGATGAACCAAACTTTTTATTGCATGCCTATATACATTTCGTATTTGAAATATCACAAAAACAGAAAGAGCAGACATACCTACTTAAACTATACCTACATGTCTCCGATCACAAGGATATTCTGGAAAGACCAGAACTTAAAAAGAAGTTAAGGACAAATAAAATTACATTCTTTCTTTTCCATACACAGATGCAACACTTTTGAACGGTGTCATGGCACAATTATAGAAGCCTTTCTTGTAGCCTAGATCATCAATCTCTCAGTGATACAGATCTCAGAACACAACTTTTATAGCCTATCATCTCCAAGGACTAACTGGTGAATATAAATATTCCTGACTCTGCAGCCTAAGTTTCTATATTTCCAAAGCCTGAAGGATGCATGGGGGTAATTTTAAAATAAAGGCAGTGGATCCATAGGTCCAGCCTTTCTTAGAAAGAAAAGAAATGCACTACCTTGGAAAATCAAACATATAACTGGACCCATAAAACCTCAGAGAAACTGGGAGTTACTTTCCTAATTTAAAAGTCATGCTCTTACCAGCTAGATTGCAAAGGACTGTCGCCCTGATTTTCCTTGCCTTCTGATGTTTGCATTCTTGCTGTGAAGTTCTCATGAATTTGTATGTAAATAATGTATATTTTTAGAATTTGTTTTTATCTTGTTTACATATTTCTCCTCTAGGAGGAGTTACATGAGTGACTGTGATTTTCATCAATGAGTTTGGAGAGGTGGAAACTCCATCATCCAACCTCTTGGCTTTTCTAGAAATCTATATATTGGGGTCAGATATTAATAGTAAATCTTTTCTTTACCTGAACTGGACAGAGTGCAGTCTCATTCCTTCATGTCCTACTGCAACAAAGGACTATTTAGAAGAACACAAAATTAGATTTTGCTCAAAAATAGATCTACAAACCAGAAAGATCAACAGAAGAACTTTAGTTCATTCATTTCATCATATGTAGGTTGAATTTAGGATCTTTCATTTCCATTTGTGAACGCCAGCAGCAGATCACACAATGAAAAAGAAATGAAACCAGCAGTCAAGTATCTGTGACACAGCTGACAATACAGAGAAACGACATCATGCTTGGCATTAAGGTGCAGATAAAGATACTACTAAAAGAAAACATTTATGTACAAATCTTAATGGCATCAGACCCTTTTAATCACTAGAGCTGAAATAATTACAATGTCCAACTTGTAATACTTGCCAGGTAACTCTTGGTTCAAGGACGTTTTCTAACCTGTATAAACCTGAAGTGTACTTGTTTCCAGGCCCCAAAGGAAAGAGTAATTTGTGTGCACATGGATGGCCAGAGTCACTGGAAGCATCAGAGTGCCCTGGCCTGAAACCAGGCAAAACCCTGGAGGCACAGGAATTGGGACTGACTGACTGGACGCCTGTGGTGGTCACTGTGACAATGGAGCAGATGTTGCTGAATGTCCTGGTGCTGGGAAGGGGCTGAGAAAAGGTTGCTCGGGCACCTTATCCCCACTCCACAGGAATCCCAGCAAGTTCCTGGAGCTGGGTAAGCTGCAGCACCTAAGGATGAATAATGCCTCTGAGGAATTTAACCTGATTTCTGATGGAGGCTGCTGAGGTTTTTAATCCAATATCACAGTTAATAGACCTCTCTTGATTTTTTCATCTTCAGTTCAATGTTGTTTCTGACTAATAGCAAAATATTGTGCTAAATGATTTCTGGAATGTGAGCTGTATTGGTCAATCTGTCCCAATTTCAATTAAACACTTTTTTTCCCCTGATCAGATAGATGAGTTTAATTCACATTAAAAGGAGACATAATTGTGAGCCCGACTTTTTCAGAGAAAACAACCCACTAAAACAAAGTTCTAAGAAACATTGGATTATAGCATTTTAGAGCCTTTAAAATATTTCTTTTTCAGTCTCATAACACTTCCCTTCAGCAACATACCTAAAAATATTAAAGCTGCTATAAAATTTATTAGCTGGAAGCGGAGTATAAATGTATTCCTTCTCTTACCGTGCATGACCTCGCTACTCCCCTGCTTGTTAATAAACAGTTTCCAACCCCATATAAAATGTGCTTGATGCATTATTGCATTGCTGATTGTAACTTTTGTCAGCACCTTAGTGACTGACATCACATAATCACTTGTGCATCTGGTTCCTGGCTGAGAAGAATGTAGTCAGATTGGTATATGTTTTATTTAATTGGCTCTGTACCTGGGCTCTGTTTAATGGCTTGGGAAAACCTGACCTATTGATGTCTCGTCCCCTATAAAATCCATCACTTCCGATGCAAATGGTTGGGCATGTGAACTTATTTCACTTGCCATCAGTTATGCTGGGAGTAAAATGTGGCTGGTAGAAAACAAACACCAAAAGAATATAAATGCAGATGGAGCAAATTCTGTTTGATGTTTGAATGCATCTTCAAGAGAAAGTTTAATACTGTTCACAAAGGGGCAATTAATAATTTCAATAGAAACCATTATTTTTAGAAATGTCAAAACCCTTGGTTAAAAGCTGAAAATAGATGGCAGTCCTTCTATACATTTTGTTTGATTCAATTAGTTTCTGAATCTTTATTTTAAAATGCCTAAGTCAGGAAACAGTGATCCAGACACAGCTCATTATTACTCAATGGAGTCACAGTCCACCTCTGATCTAGAAGAAGGCAAAGAGGGAAAACTTCAAGTGCTCAAGAGGATGTAGTGGAAAATACTTTAAGTCTTACAGAATAGTCTAAAATAATATTAAATAATTCCTGTCAGCTTCTAAAACCAATCCTTAGTAAAAGTAGAAAATTCTGCAGAATTGCAAGAATGTCTTCAAAAATGACCTATAACTTTGTAAGTGCTGTATTATATTTCAGCATTGAAAAAAATAAGTGTCTGGGGCTTATTTAAAGAATCTCTCTGAGTGTGAGGGAGGAAAGCAATTGCCTGAGAGAAATTACAGCATGCTGGTTATTGCCTACTAAACTATTGCAATATTATAAGAGAGAGAGACTTGTTTACCTGCCCATAAACATTTTTATCCCTAAACTTGCACACCACTGTTTTCTTCACCACTGTCGTAGACCATTACTTGAATTAGCCCCTTAGAAATATTTATTCACCATTTTGAACCTAGATTTCATTTTAAAAAATCTTGTAGATTCTTGTTAGTCATCCTAGCTTCTCTGAAAATAGGGAGAAAGATTCTTTAAAAGCTCATAAAAGCAAAATTAAAATTAAAAAGTACATAATTTTCATCAATATATAATGGCAATGCTCCCATAACCTTTCCAAAACAGCCAGATCCACACAGCCTTCAAAAGCTTCTGTCTCAAATTCTGCTTCCTTCTTCAGCAGGGAGCCTTGATCCTTTTTCAACTACTTTTAAAGAAAATATGCCATCTATTTTTCAAAGACACAGATGGCCCCAGCTAGAGATTTTCAAATCAAGTGGTCAGTTGTGTCTCTATCTGCAAGTAGTGCAGACAGTCAAGCCAAGCCTCCTATGAAAAGACACACACACTGTTTTCCACCAGCAGGCCACATGCTCTGAGAAGACATTCCCCAGTAAAACTTGAAAATTCTCTAGGAAGAAATCTGTCATTGAGTTCTGGCAGACTCACTTGCAACCATGATGAATAGAAGTAATTTTAATATCTGGAGGGTTTGAAATGATTTCTATCAAAATGTCTCAGTTCACTAGAATTACATAACAAGAAATCAAGTGCTTTTTGGTGGTCAGAAAAATTATATTCCTTTCCACAATTCAGCTCAAATTGCAGATTCCTTTTAAGAAAAGAAAGTTAACTTGGGTCCAGCTGTGGTATATCCATATGAATGCTTTATTGTGCACAATAATCTGTGCCATCTGCTTTGGCTATTGAAAAATTGGGTAGCAATTGTCAAGCTGGTCTTTTTGTGAAATGCCTCAGCTTTGCCAATAGAATATGGTTTTCTGTCACTCTACTGCAGAACAAAACATCAAAATATTTGGCAATAGCATTTCCAGAATTTTAAAATTGTCATATAAAAGATTAGCTTTAAAAACCCACAAGAAGACTTATGTCTGCTGGTTAATATATCACCTTCTAGCAGAAAAGTGACTTTTCATATTCCACAGAGTGAAGAAAGTTTGCCAGAAACTTAGCATTATGAATGAATTTGTCATTGAACTTTAACCAAAGGTTGCTAATGCTCACCTTGAGTATATAAACAACTTTACTGTTCTTACTGTCCTGCATCCTTTTTCCTCTTTTTTGCATTGTGCACATCACAATCATTTTTCACTTCACTGCTCTGTTTGTTCCTGATAACTGCTCTGTTTTGCAGAACTAGGTGTCTTGAGCAAAGACTGAAAATGAATGTTTAATGGCTGAAATTAAAACCAGGGATGTATTAAATGTCCTAAAACAATTTCCTCAGTCATTTGACAGAAAAAAAAATATAAAAGGAAAGAAAAGAAAGGAAAAAAAAGAAAAAAGAAAGAAAAGAAAAAGAAAGAAAAGAAAAAGAAAGAAAAGAAAAAAAGAAAAAAGAAAAAAGAAAAATAAAAAATAACAAAGAAAAAAGAAAAAAAAAAAAAAGAAAAAAGAAAAAAGAAAAAAGAAAAAAGAAAAAAGAAAGGAAAGAAAAGAAGAGAAAAGAAGAGAAGAGAAGAGAAGAGAAGAGAAGAGAAGAGAAGAGAAGAGTTGAGTTTTAATAATCTTGGAAATTATGTGCCACAGCTTAAACATATATCTACTGGAGAGAAACGAATAGAAAAAGGATAGCCAGCAGGAAGAATAATGACACAAAGACATGGCATCATTCCTGAGAGTTAATGCAAGGAACAGTTGGTTATATGACATCCATCAGTGAAAGGAAAAAAAAAAAAACAAAATCCAAGCCCATATTTAATTAAAAGGTATCTAGATTATCAGCTTTGAAGAACCATTTTCTGACCTTACATCAAGCAGCTCTCCCTTCTCTATTACCTGTCCTTTCATCTTAATGCATCCAATAAAAAGTCCAGCTTTCCATATCAAATCTTACTTCCTTTTTATTTCCTGTTTCCCTGTGATGTTTCCTGATGCTTTTAACCACATGAAATATCACTTAAACCCTTCTTGATAAGAATTCTTTTATGGGAAGCTTGCAAGAGCAGCAGTAGATGTTTATACCTAGAGCGATCCTAGCCTCCTACATATGAGTAACAAACTCAACTGCCTGCATGCAGTGACTGTACAAAGGGGAAAAGGCTCTTCCACCAATTTCTTTATCTTGCAAATAGAGCAAAGAATGATTCTCTCCAGTCTGTTGCACATATTGTTGTGTTTTCCCAAGAGATGCTCCATTTATCTTAGATGAAGCAGCGATGGGAAACCCTGCTAAGTCCTGATTATTTTTTTCAGGTGAGTCTATATATTTTAGGTGGGTCTAAGATCCTTAACTGATGGAGGCCATCAGTCAGACTGGAATGGACCTGTCCTAGGGCAGCATTTGCTGGAAGGCAAGTGAGCACACACAGGCAGGACCTACAAAAGCAAAGTAAGAACACCAGGGCTCCTTTTCTGCTGTGGGAGTTAAAGAACAGTGAACAAGAACAAGCCTTCAGAAACCAGTTCACTCACTCAGCATAGCTGCCTGTGCAGGATCATTATCATTCACAGTTTGAAAGCCCACACCACTCAACTAACACTTTCACCTCCATCTTCTTATACCCTCCCTTCAGGTGTTTCTGTACATGACTCAGTTAGCAGGGCATCTCATACTCACACATGCTAAATTTGAGAGACAATCACGGCTGAACTGGGCCCTAAGTGCACAACACTGACTGTGATTATTGATGGTCAGCCTCTGCATTGCCTTGTGTCCAGGTGGATCTCCCCTGAGGCAGCAGCTATGGTTTTAGACTCCAGAAAGATGACCTATAATTCATTATGCCCTTGATGTTGAAGAGACTGAGGACATCCTAATTTTGTACTTATCATCAGAAAGGAAGGCTCTCTGCAATTCCTTCATTACTGCAAGGGCAATTGCAAAATTTCTGTCAATCCCCTGCCTTTATAATATTGAATTGTTCCTTCAGGTAGTCAATCAAAACCTTCATTTTGCTGCATGATTCATAATTTCTGTAACATCCAGGAGCTGTGTTTGTGATAGTCACAGCCTTACCATGATTGCTCAGGACATCACACCCTGTGACACATCTGCTATTTCCATGGCATGCTGGTGATGTTTAACTTTCAGCTGGCAGATGTGGCTCACTCCAGAGTTGCTAAGAGTCTCTTTTTTTCCCCCAAAATCCAAGTGTCATCTAGATAGACTCTAGTAACCTCCAGATCATTACAAATCTTTTGTTTTTTGTGAGTTGTCATAGATGCCAAGGAAAACCCAACCAGTAGGCAAGGGAAATAGTTTCTTCTGCACATATAAGGTGTTAAATCTGAACAAACGTGTTCTGTGTTTCTCCTGAGGAGAGTTTCAGAACCCTGCTGATGCATCACATGTAAAAAAAAAAATTGCTTTCAGCAAGGTCTCCACTCAGAAGCAATGGAATACAATCCTTTAACATATTTAATTTCTTCTATTTGGCTTACACTTAAGCAAGGGAATAAGTCCTTTTTGCACATTGACTGTCTGGGAGTTTTACTTATGTTTGTGTGATCAAAAGTCAACCCACCTCTTCTGCAATGAAAAAGGAACTTGCCTTCAGACTTGAATTGGGGAAAGTTTGTCCTGTTCCATCTCCTCTTTCTGTTTTTCTGCTACCGTTAAAAGTAGATAATTCCTCAGAAAATATGGTCTCTGCCTTTTTACTGAGATTAAAATCTAGGTATGCTTCTACCCCATTGATTGGATGCATCTTATTGTGTCATAATTATGCGTATTGTACGTGTATTTTCTTCCTTTTTGTGGCCTATCAACACATTCAGGCAGCATACTGCCACTCCACATAGAAAAGGTGACTGACTTAACTCATATTCTACTTTCCCTTTCAGCTGGTTTCACTGCAAAAGGAAAGATTGTATCACTCTTTCTAGAACCAAGACAGATCATGTTCCTGTAGCCATCTCCAACTAAACAAGAAAACTTTTATTTTGCACCTGATGGTCCACTCATTTTCTATTATGATACTGTGCTCAAGACATCAGCGCTGCTGTCACTTGGTTTCATATGCACATTCCTTACAAACTATTGCACAGTGAGGTGATTTTCCCCCCATGCTTTGTCCTTTGCTTTTTGACACAGCTCATGATGGTCAGCATGCACTCTGTATAAATGTGCCTGATTTACTTACGCTTTAGTACCTCAAATCTCCGGTCTCACCCATTCTCAATTCTTTATCATCTTCAGAGTGTGCACATTTTCTGTTCCTCACAAGCCTCATTTTAGACCCAGGAGAGGTTTTTGTCTGTTGTACATATAACATCTCCAAAGCTTGCAGGGAAGGCTGCACGGAGGGGAGAGTGCAAATGCTCTTTGGAGAAATCTTAATTGGTGGTGTGGACCAGCAAGATGCCTCTTCACTGTGACTCAGTATTCCTCCATCTTTTCCTCTTCACTGCCCTGGCCTGAGGGAAGTGCAAAACAGGACAGGCAACTCCTCAGTGGGGTTTGACAGAGAAAGTAAAAATCCCTCCTGGCTCTACTGTTGTGCACCTGTAGTGCACTTCACCCTATGCATGAGCAGACACAGGAGGGGAGACGTGAGCAAGCAGCTCAGATGTTGGATGTCAGTGTCAGTAAAACTCCCTGATCCTTCTCTGATGTTCAGTTTCCAAAGGATGAGCTGCAGTTCTACTCTGAACTTGAAGAGATGTTTTTTATTTGGATCATGGTGGGTGTCTGACTGGACTTGTACTGCTTTTCAGTGCACACATTTACAAGTTTAATAGAGACCAATATATTAGTGTAGCTGCCCACTGCTGCTCACCCCAGGGAAGGACACAAGAACTCACAACCATGCCAAAACTGCATTGAAATATAGATCTGAAAAGGCATAACAAGCAAGCTTCAGAAAGGTAAACCCACAGCTTAAAATTAACAAGAAAAAGTTGATATTTAATTCAACAAAAAGAGATTGGCAACTTATCAGCCCTTTGTGAGCAACCATCATCATACATGGTTCAGTAAGCCTTTCATCCTGAGAGCTTCAAATACCACATGTGACTTTAATCCCTGTGACATGGCAAAACAATGTGTACCAAGGAATCTGGCCACTGGCAAAGAGCCTTGCTTTTAGTTAGAGGCTAGTCATTCAAGCAGCATGTGTGGTCTGCAAGTGGCTCTACTCTTCATCCTCCTCATTCCCACTGGGTGTCCCTGTGTGGGGCTGTTTGCTAGGTTCATTCCTGACTGCAATGGGGAGCATTATTCCATGCTGAAGCACCCTGTCTGGGAGGCTGCAGGCAGTGCAAGGACAGGAGGGAGCCCAGACAGACAGACAGTGGTTGTCATGTGGTCTCCAGCAATGCCATCTGGCCTTCAGCTTCCCAAGAGTACACTCCACTTCCAAGCCACAGTAGCTGGCCCAGCAAGGAGAGGCTTCTCTGATAGGCCTGGAAATCCCTCATAACCCTACAAAAGTAAGGGAACAAGGGTTGTCTGGGGCAGGGTAAAGCTTCCACCTGGGAAAGAGTTAGAGGAGAGATTAAGAAAGTGTCTTGAGGCACCCCTGCAGTGCTTGTATTCCCTTTAGACAGTGTGCGGGAGCTGGGGTAAAGTCTCATACCTAAGGGGATTCCTGTCCATTGCAGCTCTGCTCTTGGAAGCTGCTGCATCTCTATTTTCCTACCTGTAAAAGAAACTGCCTGTTAACTTCTCTGTCTCTGTAGAGCACTTGCTGATGAAAAGTACTTTATCAGGCACCATTTCTATGAAACTGTTTCCGTCTGTCACAACACAAAACAAGATGTTCACACAGGTAATTTTTTTCTGGAGTCAGTTTACCAGTTTTTCAACATATATAATACAATGTACTACTGTAAAAATGTACTACTGTACATTTTATTCCATTACGGGATATGTTATTTTATTCCATGAATAGGATTGTTGCTTACCATTTGGTCAAATGAAGCTTGGTTCATCCACGCTCTGTAAAGATTCATTCAATGTAGTTTTAAAAAAAGAACCCATAGTTTGTGATTTACATATTTTTCTGTCTAAAGAAAAAAAAAAGGTATCTAAGACTCCATGTTAATAAGTTTTGATACTATGCTTGGAATTCTGTTTTCCTTTAACTATTTTTAACATATTTTGCTTTCATTTTCATCTTAGATATTGAATTTTTTTTTTAAGAGAACTAGAAAGCATGTAGAGATGCTTGGAGACCGCTTTTTTTCTTTTTTTTCTCCCCTTAACTGGCATATGGTTCTTTTCTATTAAGGTTTCACACCTCTGGCTGACACATAATCTGTTTGCTAAGAAAATAGGATTTTATCAGGTTGTGAAAAGTTCCTTACAAAAAGAAAATCCAGTGTATTTTGATAGTTTGCAAAACATCTGGGACTTTTTCTTCTCTGAATGCATTAAGGCTTTTCTTTCCTAAAGGACAGAAGTCGTCAGCAGGCTCTGAAGGCAATGGGTGGGAGATGCAATGTGTGCTGTAACTAAAGAGTTTAGAAAACCACAGCAATGTTGCTGAAATAATAGAGATAAAAGGAAAAGTAGGGCTAAGCCACTAGTGCTCCTAAACCAGCTGGCTCCCAACAGGAATTTCCATTTCAGTTTTGAGGGGCTTGGTGAGGTCACACAGGCTGGAGCCAGTCTCCACTGCTCTTTGTGCCTGGCAGCATTTGCCCAAGAGACGTGGTCAGTTTGGTGACACAAAGTGGAGAATAGAGGTCAAGAGCCTGGCAAAAGGCTCAAGTGTGCCATGAGGACATGGCAGAGAGGGAAAAAATCCAGCACGATTTCAAAGGGAATGGGTTTCAAATCCAAAACTAATCACTTTTCATCATTTGTGGTGAAAGAAAAAGAAATTCATTCTGTTCTGGACCAAAAAAAAAGAGGACTATCTCCAAACTTTCTCAATTCAATTGTTTCTTGATCATACAATTATTGTGAAATTATTAATTCAGAAGCATTCTTTTTGAAAATGTCAAAGTGAAATATTTTGAGTTTTATAAGCTCGGCAGAAACTTTTTATTCTGAGGAGAAATTGTCTTTGTGACAATTATTCATTGGGACATAGATTATTTTGCTTTTCTAACATTTTCTCCCTTTCCATCTTTTTTACTGCTTCTTAAGCCCATTTAGCACTCCTTAAGCTTTCTCAAAACCAGCCACAGATTACCCAAAAGAGGAAGGAGCTCCTTTTTGTAACTCAATCACTATTTTTTAATGTCTAGGACAATGTACTGGTGACAAGTTTTATTTCTACTCACACAGGACATTGGCTAATGAATAATTATTGCAATTTTAGCATCCATTTAAAAAATTCAGTCAATGTTCATGGCTCAAAATAAAATATCAGTAGCTGAATTTTATACGACAACATTAATCATCCTGTGGAGATTCAGGTAAACACGTTATGTATTTACAAAAGCTTGCTATATGTAAAAATCAGGCTCACAATGCAGTTACAGGGGTTTAATGTGCTCCTTGATGTCTGAAAGGAGGGTTAAATGAACTGATTTAGATAAATATGTCTGATTGCATTTGCCATGGGCTGAGAGGGCTTGCAAGGAGAGGCATGGCATGTGTGAGAACCCACCAAGCCTGCTTCATACCTCAGCTCCCACTGCAGCCCACCAGCCTCTCCAAGGACCAGATACCTTTCCTTACCTCATTGGCCACAGGGCTGAGTGTGGTCTGGGTCCGTGCAGCCACATGATGCTGCCCTCAGGGAGCTCCAAGTGCACTGTGACACACACGTTGGAGAGACCTGCAGGAAGAGTTCTGTGGAACTGATTTGCAGCAGCTCTGGCACCAGGTACCAAAACCACTCATGTTGTTTCATGACCCCCTCTGGCTGCATTGTTTGACAACTGCAAATTATCAGGCATGCTAACAGCATGAAACTCAAAGCAGGGTTTGGCAGCTTTTTGCAAATCCAGTTTGTGCCCAAAGCAGCTCTGGGTTTTTTTGCAGAATTCATTCATGCCAGCAAATTTTGGCCACTGAAAAAGTGTTGTCCAACATGGAGAGAACACACCTTGGGATAACATTTGGTTCTCCAACAGTGATGCTGTACTCCTCAAGCAGAGCTGTGGCATAGCCCACAGCAAATTTCCATACTGGACTGGTGAGCAAATGTTACGTGAGCTGTCCTCACTGGTAAGGTGAGCTGCACCCTCCCATCAATCACAGCAGACACCCTGGAATACTCCAGGGACTTGGAATCACCCTGGTGACAGTAGCTCCAAATCAGAGTGGAAACACATTTGTGCAATGGTATACCAAGGTACTTGTGCTGTCTGCACAGCATGATCCACTGGGATGACAACAAATTTTAAATTCTCAGAGTCATCACTTCAGTGGCTTTTGGGAGCTGAACATCTCCTTCCAGAGAGAAGGAACAGTAGACTTCAGTAATAAGGCAATTGGCAAGTCATTCTGTCTTGTTGCTACCAGAGGAAGCTAAAACATATTTAAATTTTTTTCCTGGCTCTAATTGCCTCAGAGGAAGATAAGATACATAATTATTGCTGAAAACCACTCCTGTGCTTCTCTGTTTTTGTTGCCTAGTGCATGGCTTTTGTATAGCACTACCCCAATGCCGATGACATTACATTGTAATTGTACAGTTATGAATTTCTTACTCCTCTTGATTTGAATCAGAAAATGGGGTTTATTAATAAGAAATATGAAAAAAATGCTGCAAGCAAGCAAAAATGGTCCCAAATCCAAAAGAGAAGGTGCACATTTCCATAATGGCTGCAAGATTCAGAAGTCTGTGAGACTCTCTTGCATGTGTCTTGGAAAGGAATTAATAATCTTCACATGCTTTGTCCTGGTGATTGAAATAAATTACTTGCTTAAATTGCTAAGCAAGATGACCCATCTGTTGGCCCATGCTTGTTCAGATTCTCAGTAGGTTTATTATTCAAAATAATGACTGCCATATGCAACAGTAAACAGTCCTTTTAGAATTGACTGAAAGATCCTTTGCTGCTTTTGAAGGCAATTTAGAGAAATTGTTCATGTTCCCCTCCAGAACCTGCCGTTCAACCAAACTCACCCTGACAGAGCTATTGCACAGCTTTTCTGTGAAGGCAAAGACAAAACCAAAGCAGAAGCCTGGACCAGATGAGATTTATTCTTCATGAAGGGAGAAGACTGAAAAGTATGGATTATACAGCTCTGCTGGCCCAAACAGCACCAGACATGTCCCAGTTTTTTTGTTTATTTACATCACCAAAGCAACTGCCATATTACCCAGTTGTGGGAGTGATCAGTATGTTTAAATATGCATTACAGAATCTATCTAAGCCTGCAGCAGGCACTGTAACTCTCCCCAAGCCAAAGAAAGGAAAAGATTGTCACAATCCAAATTCACCCTCTTTTTAGAAAATGACTGAATGATTAGCCAAACTCTCTAATGCTCCTTCATGGTCAACACATTCTGTCCATCAGAATCAGGGAGGCAGAGTAATCCAGGGATGAGGACCTTACCTGAGCACATTTCCCCTCACAGGCCCAGAAGGACAAACCAGGAGATCTCCAGCATGAGCATCTCTGTGGTGGGATGGGGCAGCACACAAGGGTAATAGCAGGATTTGAGTCATCACAGAGACAAGCCACTTGCTGCCAGCATGCCTAGAATGAAAGGATCGTGGCTCAGGGAAATTTGTCTAGACAGGGGACTGGTTTCCCTGCTGGACAATTAATGAGTGCAGTTAGAGGTGCACATTGGCCTGTGCAGGAGATGAGCACCACCAGGTGATTCCCTTGGCAGTTTCTCCTGCCCTCAGTCATTTGTAAGCTCACTGTTCAAGTTACAGCTGGCAGTGTCACAGCACTGAGCAAGCACAGTGCCAAAAGGCCATCTGTCCTCAGCAAGGGCGGTGTGGAGGGGGGAACCCCCACCCTGCCCCTCACACTGGTGTGCAGGTGCCCACACCTCACAGTGCTGGGTGTAATTAAACAAAACCAGACTTGCCATCAAACACTCTGCAAGCCTTTACAGGTTCAAGGATGTGCCTGTGTGCTGGATTTGATCACCTCCCTCTGTTTTATTGTGTTTTTTTATCACTGAATTTCTGTTAAATTCCACTGGTTCCCATCCTCTAACCTTTCCCTGTTAGGGAAGGGATGAGAGCCAGACTTTTACAAACAGTCCTCATATACATCTACTTAATAAATAAATAAATGCCAAGGTTCCTTTTCATAACTTCCTTTGCCTCTAATTTAGACCATCCACATTTCATCCCCAGGCTGAACACACATTCAAATCATACAAGACCCATAAACTATGTTAAGACCACAGAGCATCCATGATTTGTTCATGATGTTAGTAGTGACTCACCATGGCCAGATTACAGATGTTAAATTGCTGATGGATGGCCCACATCCAGCACATGGTCTTCAGCTGAAGTATTAATCACGTGTGGAAAGATCTTTCTTTTCTCTGTTGGTCCCTGTGAATAATGAAACCCCTAATACAGTGTATTGTACTTTACAAGCTTACTGAAATGAACTCTCTTCTAAAAAGAGAAAAGGATAACACTATTAAAGCAGCTGAATCCTGTACATGACATGATGACATATGAGGACTTTCTGGACAGCTAAATGAACAAACACACTTTTTGTTGATTTATGCCAGCAGCACCGGCCCTTCTTTCCCAGGAAGGGAAGTTTCCTTGTTTCCCTCTTTCCTTGATGGAAACAGATAACTTATTGAGTGTGATATTGGCTTAGTAGACAATTGCTCATGAAAAACACAGTGTGTAAAGGAACAGGAAAGAAAGACTAAGTGCAGATTTGGGTAAGAAATAACTCATCTGGAGTTGGAAATAATGTTTTCCCTTAGTATGCTGGCAGAGCATCTTCTTCTGAAGCATCTTCTTCTGAAGTACTGAGTGAGAATCAAGTATGGGAATCTCCCACACTCTTTCTTGTGTCTCTTCTTCCTTTTTCTTCTCTTCTGGCATGGGAATTTTCACTGGTGCAAGGATAACAAGTTCTGCAGAGCAGTATACTTTACCGCTTGTGATAAGAGTGCCTATTACCATTGTCCTTTTAAATTTTCTTCTGGTTTAATGAAGATAGTAAGAACTCAGACACCTTGGTGCAGAAAAACACTATATACTTGACCTTCAAAAACGTCCAGATGTTTCAAAGAAAATGCAAAACTCCAAAATCAAAATGGCTCATTCCTCTTAAGGCTCTTCTTAGGAGATGAACAAAGACAATAATATATCAGAAATAAACAAATATATCAGACTAAGTAAATAGACAATAAAAAGTACCAACAGTCAGTTTCTTCCTGAAAGGGTGCATAAATACAAGAACTGTCTTCTTATATTGCAATACAACAATGTATGAAGCAAGAATAACAGTGATTCAAAAAAATCAGAGGCTTGGAAATATTTTCCTATACTGCTGAAAATCTCACCATTAATACAAACCATATAATACAGCATGCCCTGCTCCTCAAAACAAGAAAAGCAGATGGTTTTGATATGGCCATGACTGTCCCTTCAGAAGACAAATTCAGAACTGAAACAATGGGTTGCTGGATCATTCAGCTCCAAGGCTGATGGAGATTTCTGGTAATGGTATTATGGCTAAGTGGGGACAGTCCCTGGGCAGTTAGAAGTAACAGAAATGACATCCTGATGTCTATAACTGCCAAGGGAACAAAACACCTGGGAGAATATTCAGCCTCAAGGCTGCTGCTGCTATTTTGGAAGATGTGAGTTTACTTTTTCAGGCAAAGGAAGTAATTACTCTAGGCATGTGTGGAGCCACTGAAGAGACTACTGCAAATCTCTCTTGATAGCCATGGCCAGCTATAAATACTTCTCTGCTCTCTGTGCTATAGCATGAGATGATAACTGATATGTTCAGACAGGGATGCCAAGAGGGGGATGGGGACTGGAAACTCCATTTCAGGCGCCAAGACAATTTTCTTGAGAAAGGAAATCTGAAACCAGCAGAGGATGGAATGGACTTCATGCTGAGGCACTGCTGTAGGCTTTGGCCTGCACGCCTCACACCCACCTCAGTCCTCTAGACACCATTTAGAAGGGGCTTGAACAGGGAACAAACTGGCTTGGGGTCAATATCACCCTAGTTTAATTAATCACTACTGCATTAGAAGCAGTAACTGGGGAGATATAATGATAGTTAGTCCATATGAAGCAGCTGCAAACCTTCTTAGCAACTTTAAGAATGACCCTTCAACCTTTTCTCATTACTCGTATGATTAATGCTTGTCCATGTGAATAGTCTCATTGATTTAACTCACCCTACTTCGGCAGGTAAGGACTTCAGAATCAGACAAAAAAATATAGAATTATACTCTTCCCCCATTATTTCAAATCCAGCTTTAGTTAAGTGTAGTGATTAACTCAATAGACCTTGCCCCCCAGAGAAAGGCAGTAGAGAATTTACTCTGTAGCTGGGGGTTCCACTTTAACTAAAGGAATAATATCAGCATCCGTAGTGTAATCCATCCTTTTAGTCTCAACTGTATCAATGATGTTGTTTAAACTTATGTTTAAGTTAGATGTTTATAAGTAATCTTTAAAAGCAGTCTCCACTTTGATTCAACACATGAAAATCCAACAAGAAAAAAAAAACTGCACAAAATATTTAAAAATGAAAGAAGGGAATGTCTTTGTTAAAGCTTCAATTAAAATGTTATTTTACCCAAATATGTTCAGTTTCGAAATACTGCCTTTTAAAATGATTTTTTCAAGCAATTTTTGCTAGTCTGGTAAGAACTTATGGATGGCAACATGCTTATTTTTCCCTGGAACACCAATATAATACTATTCCACTCAGTGTGGTCTGTATTTCTGACATATGCAATAAGCCTAGACAACTTTCTCAGTATCATTACTCACTGGGAATCTTTAGCTCATCTCTTGTTCTGTCCCTAAGCAGCCTTCATCTATCTTTTTCAGCAATTTTTCTTCCCCTCCTTATGAATCACTTTGGTGCTGTCTTAGAGAAAATTTCTTCTATTATGAGGAGCTGCTTCTCTGAATGGGAGAGGGAAGCTAAGAGAATATTGTTCTTGTGGTGAGGGCCTCATAACAGTTTTTAATCATGGAATCATCACAAGTATCATAATCCATATTCCAGTTAAAGCTGTAAGGTATTTTTTAAGTGACAGATACTGGGGGACTTTCATCAAATGCTCCAGTGTGTGCCTGCTATTAACACTTCTCCATCAGGTTTGCATTGGATACACAAATCACACCTCTGTTAAAATTTGTCTCTGTTCTAGGCAGCATGCTGGACAGACCCAGTTTGGCAATGGTAGCAAGAGATTCATGGTCCATTTCACATAACATTTCAGCTTCCATAAATAAAAACATGGACATCTTTACACCACCAAGCAAAGCCTTGTTCTCTGTCTGTATATTAGCACTTAATATTAGGTAGCATGTGGCATTTTTTTCTTTGCTGCTCTGTCAGAAAAGTTGCTCATCTCCAGTTGCTCATCTGTGTTGTCTTTACAACACATCCAGAAGAAAACTAAACAAACATACACAGTGGGAACCTTTATGGATAAACCAATTCCATATTTACCAGTATTGTACCTTTAACTCTGGATCTTTTCATTACCTCCTCCATTTCTCAAATTCAGCTAATGTCAGTTTCCTATGATCTTGAGACATCTTTGCACATCAGTGTTCATACATGAACAATCTTGATATGAAGGCCCCATTATTTGGAGCCTTCATGTCAATCTCTTTCTGCACCAAAGGAGGGCAAATACTTGTGACAGCATCGGTCCTACCATGATCACACACTTTGTTGTGTTAATGTCTCTTCCTGGTACATTTGTCCTCTGATGGAATTACTAATATTTATGACTTAAATTTACCCTAGCATTTCTGGTCTTCTAGTTTGATCCAGACCAAAACATCATGTATATATAATACACTGCTCGGTGTAATTAAAATGCACTGCATTCACAGAAGAGCACTTGGGCACCCCAAAAGCTCTTCATGGAAATTGTGTTTCCCAAAGGATGTGTTAAATTTGCATAAACAAATGCTCTCAGTTTTAATGGGCTGTTTGGTCACAGAATTGTGTCTTTCAGACAGAACTGATGTAATCAGAGTGAAACACCTGGTCAGTGCAGTATACAGCACTCCTGTGGAGGGGTTTCACGCTGAGCTCAGAAGCGTCATCATATCTGCCTCGCTGTAGCAAAACACCTCTTGTGCAGTTATCTCTTCTCCACTTTTTTCCAGTGTCCAAAACATTCAACTGTTTAAAGGTACACTCTGATGCCACACACTTCCCAGTACCACCCTTCCAGCTCTTCCAGCACATCCAAGATTACTCCTACAGAACTGTCCCTTCAGTCTCTCCTAGCATCCCAGACACTCCCTCTACTGCAATTCATTTACTCAAAGCAAGAAAATTATAGTGAGCTGTTCTGACAGAAAGGCTTTCTACTTCCTCCTTTCTACAAAACTAGCAATAAACAAAGCCAAAATTTGACATTTTCAATTTGCATGTTAAACTTTTCTCTCAGCTCCTCCTGACTTGGAGCAGCTTGGAACAAAGCCAGACAGATGTGAGGATGTAGTTTATCTGGGAAGGGAAACTAGAATATAATTTGGCAATTCTTCTGGGAGGAAAAGACATGCCAAAAGGAGCCAAGCCTCTGAAGTAAAACATACATCACTCACCTCTTCTCCCACTCTTCCAGCAGTAAAGTGACATACCTTTATTAATATTTATTGCCACTGAGCAGCACACAATAGTTTAGAGAAATTACTGGCACCAGAAGAAAAGAGGCGAGCAAGAAGGGGATGGGCAAGAGGACTGGGTGAAATTGAACAAGCTGTCCCAACCAGCAATAACAGTGGGTTTGTCTAGTCACTCTGAAAAGCTGCTATGACCAAAGAAGCAGAAATTTCTTTGAGAATGGACTGCCAGATGAAGGTTTCCAGTGTAAGAAAGCCCTAATTACAAATTAACCAGGCTAACTCACTGTAAGGGGGATGCTGTCAAGTTTGCTTTCTACCAGATGCACAAAGCAACTTCCAGAACAAAAAGCAAACTCACATGACCAACAACTGACCCTGTTTCCCAGCCATCAGGGTGAAGGAAACTCAGAGCTGTCTTCACGTGGTGCAGCTGTGTCCCCAGCACAAGACCAGAACAGCTGTGGAAGGACTTAAGGGGGGCACTGAAACCTATCCCAAGGCAGTGCAAGGCACTGTCAAGAGTTTTCAGTCTTCACAGCCAGTGATGGAGTTTAAAAGCCAGCAGAAACACTTGCTTATAGCTTGCATATTTCACTCTCCAGTGAAGCCAGTGACAGGTCCCTCCCACTAGCTGAACACTGAATTTATCAAGAGCACACATCTGTGGCCATCATCTGCTAGGACCACCCATCAGCAGTAGAAAATGCCTCCATGCACTCACTGAATATCAGAAGGTCAGAGGTCACTTGCTCCTACCAGTTGACTAAGAGTACCTCCACACAGGCCAAAGGAAAGGTCGTTTTAAGATACTGTGCAATTCACTGTCAGGGCACAGCTCGGGACAGGACAAAGGCAGCAGAAGGAGTTAGCCTCATTCCAGCCCTTCTCCAACTTCAGAAGTCATCTCATTCCCTACAGTAACAACATAAACCATAAACCTCTTATCAGCCACACATTGTATTACAGACAGAAGTGCAAGCAAAGATATTTTGCCCTTTCCAAAGATAGCTTTTTCCTTTTTTTTTTCTTTTAGAAAATGACAACATGAGGAAAAAAGACCATTTTGTTTTTCTGTAAGCTTTACATCTTTCTGGTGTAAGCTTTACATCTTTCTGGCTCCAGAGAAACTGGTAGCAGCTGGTTTAATTTCCTCAGTTTCCAGTGTCAAAGGTTCAAACACAGTTGTAGATACTCTCTATGAGTTAAATGTTTTTCTGCTTCTTGGATCAAAAAACTTTAAACAAAATCAGATGACTCCATTTCAGTGGGTAGGCCTGGGCAAACTCTTTATAGATATATTTCTCCTCGCATTTACAAGAACTGGTCTGCAGTGAGACCTCTATGGTGAAATACCTGTCCTGTCAGTGGCCATCCAATTTTCCTCCTTTGGTTAACTTTACCCAGTCCAGAGGAAACTCACCCTTTGTCAGACCTCCAGAAAAGCCTGGTACAAAATCTAGATTTGATTTATGTTTCATTTGCCCCAAAATCTTTTCAACGTCAAATAAAGACCAAGTAAAAGTAGAAAGAAAAAAAAATGACCAGAAGGGAGGGGCAGTAAAGAATGAGTTGGATAGGGAAAACATTGAGAAAGGTGAAAAAAAAAAAAAAATCACAGGGAAAAACAGATGTCAAGTATAGACCCATTGGCGTGGGCAATGAAGACTTACAAAAGAATCTGTGCATAAAGAGGCTCTGACAGCCCAGAAATGTCTCCCAGCAGCAGCTGTCAGGAGTGAGAGGAAAAGCCGTGTTCCTCTCCTCCAGAAGAAATGATAGTTTCCTATTGTGAGAGTAGGTGCTAATTACTATTTCCTTTCTAGGATCAAGGGAAGCTTTTAAATCAATCCAATGCATCAGTAAAATAATCTGTGACAAAATAGATAGATAGACGAGAGATAGATAGATAGATAATTTGGCAAGATGGAAGAGGAAGGGACTCTCCCTATCAAGGCTGAGAGGCAAAATTGCAAACAAGAGTTCGTGGGAAAGTCTGGATCTTATGGTATGAGGATGCATCTGGTTATCCACGTGGGGGGTTTCAGGCAGGGGGACCACAGGCTGTGTGACCACAAGGTATGTGATGAGCTGCATTTCCAGCAGCTTGCAGATAATGAATGGGGAGGCTCTTGGGTTTTCCCTGTGTGTATCAAGTGCAAAGGTTCACATTTTTGTTCAGCCATACACCAACCGTGGAAACCAACACCGGTCACTGGGGGAACCTTTTCACTTCAGCAGGTGAAGATGCTGACTCCACTTCCTGCAGGCAAGCCAGATCTCATTGTGCTGACTGAAGAAGATGCCACTTAGACTAAAACTTGTGTAACCATATGTTTCATAACTGTGAGTCATATTTTATACAAGAATGATTGTAACAGGCCGTGTATTTTTGCTGACTTGCCATATTTCCACAGTACCCTGTTGAACAAAGCTATCAAAGTTTATCCTGTTTTTAAGTTTAAAAAATAATTAACAATCCTATGTGCCAGAAGCTTTCCTTATGTGAGCTAGGTATCACAGTTTAAAAAGGACATAACTTGCATAATAATTATATTTTCCTGTAATGTTAAGGGATTAATTTATATTGTGTGATTGCATGTACTTAAACCACCCCATCTAACCTCACAGCACACCATTTGAATGCTGCATTTCACATATGCTGGAAACCTTGGGCTTTGAACTACATGTAAAAAAATACAGCACAACAAACCAAACAAGAGTGGCCCAAACCACAGTCCATCACACCGTCATATACAGTATGGGACCCCCAGCCCAGCAGATGGGGTTGAGCACATGGGGTTGTGTAAATGAAATACATAAAAAACTAAATTTTTGTCAGTTTTGACAGCTGATACCAGTCACAACACAGAGTTGAGAGTTGTTGCTAGGGAACATGTGAGGCTCTGCCACCAAGACTCACATGTCCAAGGCAGTAAGTGCAGCCACCTGGTAAGTGTCAGTAGAAAATGCTGAAGACAATGCTGCTTGGATCAACAGACTATCTGGAATCTAGGATATGCAACTTGTTTGGAAGGAGGCATGAGAATCATATGGAGTGGGAAAGGAGTAAGGAAGGCTAAAGAAAGACACAGGTAGGAATCTGCCTGGACTTAGAGAAGAGTTGGGGCGAAAAAGTTCTTAAGTTACTTTGAGCAGTTTATCTAGAAAGGAATATTCTGTCAGGATCTGGGAAATGAAGGGAAATGCTGCACAAGAAGACCAGTCACAAGGTGCCCAGAGGAAGATTGATATGGGACACTGCCTTGAGAAAGCTTCCTGCTCTGTTTCTTTCAAATATCCTGGGAAAGACCCATTACATACTAGAGTAGAGAACAAAATCTGTATGTTTTCCTTATCTGGTGTCACCTGTCCCCTGAAGGAGATAACTGTACTGTAGGCAGTATGACCACGAGGGCTGGGAATGATTATATTTAAAACATTGTGTAAACCAGAAGGGCATGTTCACAGCTCTTTCAGCTGTTTGGGTTGAAGTAAGAGCCAAAGAGCCAGTGTCCCAGCAATGCAGGCAGTGGCACAAAAATGGAGCAAGTACGGCCTCAGGATGAGGCACAAACCAGTTCAAGGATTCATCAGCTGGACAGTTTCCCAATATGTCCATGATCCATCAGTGGGATAGAGAGGGGAACATCTTTAACCAAGTGATAAGAGCCGTGTCCAGGTCTTAGCCCCCAGCTGTCCCAAAGACAATACAGGAAAGCACAACGCCATTGGTAGTGCAGCTGGGATGTTTATGACTCCCCATGGCCACACAAATGTTGAAGACAGCTCCCAGCTAAACTCTAAGATGAAATTACATTTTGATCACACTAGGGAGTGAAGGCAAAATCATGTTGTTAACACAATTCTCAGATTACTGACATCTCACTTTAGATGTAGCCTAAATGGCAGTCGCTGAAGTGGTTACCAAACCACTGGATTACACTAGATTTCTAGGGATCCACAACCTTCATTTAAGTAGCCCACAAAGGTACCTGGGAAACCCAAGTCCAATTCAGCTTGGGAATAAATTGGTTGTATAATGATCCACACCTCTTTGTGCAGTTCTGCTCAGCCTGTGTTCCTTCAGCATCCCTGGGCTTGCAGGATCTCCTCACATTTAGCATTTTTCAGTGAGGGATGATTTTGTCCCACACCCTCATACCGTAAACACCTCAGCCCTCTGACACATGGCCAAAGGAAAAGCAGTCATACAGACACATATCAGAATAAGGGAATTTTTAGAATAAAAAGAGCATCCAATGTTTCAGAATCCGTTAGGGAACAAAAGAGGGAGGACAAAAATCTTTTATTTCAAATCATATGCTGTTAAATAACAGAGAGAGCTCAGCCAAAGTCACACTTATCAGCTCAGCTGTGATTTTTCTTCCACTCTGCTCTGCAGCACACACACAAGTGTGTGACTATATTCACACCAACTCTGAAATTGACTGGTTTTAACCAATATGGTAATTCCTTATCGGCAAAGTAGAATCAATGCCAGAAGCGGGATTCCCATTTAAGAGCTATTGACCTATCTTCTTATGAGGTGGATCAGTAAACTTCCATCTCCTGCCCCACCAGAAACAAGGCACAGACCTCAGGAGTCCAATGTTGAGACTGTACCTGCTGCAACTGGCTGTGATTTGGTCTCCTCTTGCCCACTACCAAATAGCAGGAAGAAGTGCCCTCTTGGAAAGATGGTTTTGACTGAAGAGAAGAAGTGTGTGTAATTCTATGTCAGGTGAAGTTTCTTTGGCAACATCTGGCAACGTTGCAGAATTTTTACACTCCGCTGAGATTTGGAAGAGCATATGGTTTCCACTACAGCAAAACAAATCACTCCTTGAACAAAAAGCTCTGAAAAGGAGTGGGAAAAGGAAGATGAAAGTTTCAAGTCTGTTTGTAAATTATGCATTATCCGTGCCTGTAATACCCCAAGGAGCCATAAATTTAGAGGTTTCAACAGAAAAGCCTATAGCTGACACCTTACATTCGTAAAACTCATTACTATCCCTGGAGTGAAAATGAAGGGGGAAAAACAGTGAATAAATAATTGAGAACATAAGAACTTTTCATCATTTCCTTTTGCTCTTTTTCAGCTTTTCACTACAGTTTCAAGACCAATATTGGATTCACATCACCTGTGGTCTTAAGCATGAAAAGTGACAGTACTTTTCTAATGCCTCTGATTGTAAAATTGAAACAGTTCAATTAAACTTACAAGTACAGATCACAAAAACAAGAACTTGAGATCTAAGACATTTTCACATTCAACATTCAGTTCTGCATTTGCCATAGATATCCATTCAGTAAACTGCATCCAAAACCAACCCAGATTATTTTTGGTCTAGCTGGAATCTCACAAGAATGAGTGGTTGAGAAAGCAGACACTGGCCTTCAGGAAATTTTTATAATATTTTTGATGATCCAGAGGTTCTGCTGTGTTTTAAAATGTTTTTGTAGTCTGTGCATTTTTATAAAATCCTTTTATTGTTTTTTCATGTCTTTGCCCTTTCTATATATGCCCAAAATCTATAGAATGTTTATTCTCAGGAGCCTGTGTGACATTGAACTCAATATGACAAGGAAAACAGAGGAATGAGTGAATCATGCAGAGCAATCTTGTCCAAGGATTAGATGTGAGTAACTCTGGAAAAAATGTGCTTTTTTTCATTCTTTCTACAGCAACATTAATACCTAGCATGGTACAATGTTATATTTTTTTTCTTTTTCCTCCTTTCACTTTAAATTACACCTGAAATTTCCAGAACTAGATGCAGTATCTCCCTCATGGCTAAATGCAAATTTCCCTTTCCCTCCCTTTTCCCTCCAGAGTAAAAATCCACGGAGGTTCAGAGAAAAGAAAGGAAATAAATCTTTTTCTTCACTGTTAAAAGTCACAAATGATTCACTAAGGATGATCAGCCCAGGGGCTCTCTGCTGATGGCAGCTGCCAAGATGGGGATCTGGAGAGGAGCATTCCATGTTCAGGTCCTCTCTGACTTGGCTCACCCTTGCCCCCCATCTTTGGGGGTTTCTGCCCCACAGGCAGGCTGCATGCTTTCACTTGGATAAGCTCTGGATTTGACTGATAAACCCCTAAAGTTTGCCCCTTCCCCTCTGCCTTCCTCTGCAGCATCTCACTGCCAGGAAACACTGACTGCATCTCACCTAGAGTCAAGGGCAGCCTTTTCCTCAGAGTACAGCTAGGACCAGCAGTTGTGCCAAGTTTCAGGAAACAAATGCTAAATATTTGGGTGGGTGCACAGAAATCAGCAGAATGGCTTCAAAACGTACTGTCTTCCTAGAAGATCTCTCTCTGTGGAAGTCAACACACAAGTCTTGAAAATAAATCTGTGCAAAATGATGTGTGGGTCTGCAGACACAGGCAAGGCTCCCAGCTGACCCCAGTAAATGGAAGGACCAGATACCCAGATGCAACAGACAGTATAAATTTTTCTTCAGTTTACTCTGGGAGAAAAGTCACCTACCCTTTTCTTAGGAAGTGAGCCACATCTCTAAACAGCTCTTGGAGTGATAAGACAGAATTAGGGATCCAACAGTCCACAGTTCCCTTGTATTTTATTTGTCCTGGAGAAACTTAAGGGCCAAACCCTTTGACACCTTCCCTGGGGTCACACCCAGGCAGACAGAGCAGCTGACCACAGCATCCAGACCCCTTTTGGACTGCAGCTGCCAGCTGGGCACCTCTTGTCACAGAGCCCAGCCATCCTTCCCTCTCCCTGCTTGCCTGAGACCTCTACCTGACACACGCCAAAGAGCTGAGGCTCAGCAGGCAAATGACTCACAGATGCTATTGAATAGCTGTAAAAACACTGTGCACAAATGAACAACATGACACTTAGGGCTGCTAGTATTCCTGCCAGTCAAAAGGAGTCCACAGGAAAGCACTCTGAGTACTTTTACAGACAGGAATGCCCTATGGAAAATTATACATAAACACAAAAGATTGGCAATACAGTGCAGAGCAGTGTTCCCACATAACTTCATTTAGATTGCACTGAGCTGGTATATTTTTGTATGTCTTGAAGAAAAACATCTTTCTCATTTGAAGAAGATAAATTTAAAACATCAGTGGTATGCTAGTGCCCAGGGCCCTTTATGCATCAGCTTTTACTATTCTAGTCCATGAGTCATAAGTTAGAACATTTATCCCATAGGAACTTGTATTCCCTGGGCTACTCATTCAGATTGGCAGGTTTAGCAAACCAGCATGTAGTCCATAAGAGGCCAAAATTAAAAGAGGGAAAGGTGACACAAAGAGCTCTCCCCCAGTAAAATAAACAATGGCAGTGGAAAATTCTATTTATTGAGGCAGGAATGGGTCTTTGCAAAGGAAGAGTGACTTCATGAGCTGAGCAGCAAGCAGCAGAGGAGGCCGTCAAATCTTGCCCTGCATGTTGGAAGTCAAATTGAAACCATGCTGATGGTGCAGACTGCCCTGCCATGCCTCCCAGCCCACAATCCCTCCCAATCTGTCCTTTTTCTGAAAAGCCAGGACATTCACCAAGTTCTGGTGGGCATCAAGACCTGCCTGGGCATTGCTTCTTACTAACCAGTAACCTGCATGGCTGTGTCATGGGCCCACATGCCTCGAGCACTGTGTGTGTGCAGCAATAAAAGCAGGGACCTACTGCAGGCTTAAGCCCACTGATGGAGGTTATTTCCCAGCTGACAAATCAGTACCCTCAGGGCTGATGGAAATAACAGGAAGCACAGCCTATGTCAGGTCATGTTGCAAAATAATTACTGAAGTTTTGTTTATTAATGAAGCACATAAAGTCTAAACCAGAGCCACATCCTTCCTGGTCCTTTCCTAACACTGCTGACCTGTTAGGAAAGGACAAAGAACACCGAGTAAATGCCACCCCTACTCTTGTGGTTCACCAGCCTCCAGCAAAAGATTGGGGTGTAGCCTGATGCTCCCTTCAAAAGGAACATTAAGAACTTCACACTCTCATTTCCCCACATATCCTACCATCTGGTTTTCAGCCAGTGATCTGAGGACCTCTGGAAGATTCCAGGTCAAGGAAAGACAATGAAAGAAAATAAGTTCATAAATATTAGATAGTAATCTACAGATACACCTTTTTTCAAAGAATTCATAGTTTTGATAGAGAGTGATTGAGGAAGGATTCATTAATCATAAAGGGGTGGAAAATTACTGTGTTAGCTTTCAAAATACAAAATCATTGGTGCAGAAAAACGCATTTCTTTCTTTATAGAGGCATAGGTGCATATGACATCATATAAACATCATGTTTAACAATAGCTAGCTGTATCCAGATGGCTACATCTATTCATAAGAACAGCAGTTCCCAGGAAGCATTGTTGTGGATTATTGCTGAGTTCAAAGGTTCACAATGAGTTTTGTATTTTGCCAGAAGAAGAAATTATTTGTTTCAAAAGCACAGCTGAAGGACCCTTTTTGGTCCCACAGAATCCAGTATTGTTGTCTTCCTTAAGAGGCTGCTGAACAGCTCAGATTTTTTTTAAATTGATTTTTTAATTATTATTTTTTATATATATATTTTACTGTCTGCAAAAATGTATTTTCTAAGAGATTGATGTACTGGAGTAGTGGAGACCGCTGCATTTTCATGCAGCTCAGGCAAGGTTACACTCTGGTGTATCTGCTCACTCTGGTCACTGTTATTTAACTAAATTATCTTTAAAACATTGCCAGGACCTTTTGAGCAAGAACTGGCTCATCCACATCTCCAGGAGGTTCATGGAGCTGCACCACTGGAACTGATAGTACACCCAACAAGGTAGGGTGGACACACCGCATCACCAAAGTGATCTCACAACACAAAGCTTGGTGGAAAGGAGCATTTCTTCCAGACTTTTCTCCTTTTGATGGAACAGATGAAATGACAGGGTGATACTAATTCTTCTAGAAGGGCATTTTGTTGCACAACAAACAGTCCCCAGAGGATATGTACTAGTCAGCAAAGCTGACATTTAGAGGTTTGATTAGAGGCCGGGTCTATAAGGTTTCAATGAGTTAGGGAGTTTAAATGTACAGTATAGCTAATTTTCAGGTACAAGGTCAAAGTTTCCTAACCTGGCCCCTATTGTTGTTCTAAACATTAACTGAAAGGTCCAATTTATATGTCTAGGTATTTAATTGTGCCTTCAAATCAAGACACTGAGGTCACTTAAATTGCACCTATAATTATTTGCACACAAAAGAAGCAGAAACAAAGAGCCCTTGGTGGGCCAGGCCAGCTCCCAGGCCCCAGCAAAGGCAGCCCAAAGCACTGGGATACCCTGTGCTTCCCACTGCTTTCACAAGGGTGATGGCCCAGAGGTACAGCTGCCACTCATCCCAAAGGCAAAGGCAAACCCAGCAGCCCATGGGGAGGCAGCAGGACTGTGGCTGTAGGGGCTGCCCACTGCATCCAACTTTATCCTGGGCAGGGAGGAGGGATCTGGTGTTCAAAGGATGCCCTCCCTGAGAGGCTGCAGAAAGTGCGTCCGCCAGGCTCTCCGGTTTCATGGCTGTTTTCTTAACGTGTAACAGAGGGTGCCAGTTTAATATCCTGCTATAACACTTGACAGCCAGGGTCAGGAGCAGCATCAGAACAACTGGGGCAAACTTAATGAAAAGAGGCTTAAACATCTTGAAAGAATATGGCTGTGTGCATCCAGGAACGACTCTAGGCCCTGGGAGGGCCCTCAGGCGGGGATAGTTAAACCACTTGGGAGAAGAAGATGCCACCTCCTGGTCTGCAGACCTCCAAGTGGGAAACGTCAGCAAGAGGAAAGATGAGGAAAGATGAGTATTCCAGCTTCCATGCAGAAGTGAGAATGGTCTACCTACAGCAGCAGGCTTGCAACTCATGTGTTACTCAACACTGAAACCCAACCCTGGGCCCCTGTGCCCCCAGCCTCCTACCCCTTCTCACCAGCTCACCAAGCTCCAGCCTCTTCCTTCACCCGCAAGGGATCCGAAGCTGCCACCTTCAAGCATCAGGAAAAGTTGCACAAGTTTTTTCCCGGGAGCAAGAAGGATGTCAAATCCTCCCTGGCCCCAAACAGGACAGACAGCAGCACCTGTTTGAAATTAAAATCCTGGATTAAAAGCAGGGCTTCCAAGCTCACTGCTTGAAATCGCCATACCACAGATGAGGGTCTTTCCTCCCCCCAGCCCCCATTCTTTTTAGGGGTAATATAAGCTTCTTTACAAGAGAGATTTTGTGAAACTTTCCATTCCCCTTTAACAATAACCAGAAGAAGTTTGTAGCACATTAGGGCTTAACTTAAGGAAATGAATGAAGGAAGGATCTCCTGTTCATTGGGCTCTTGACCTGGTCTCTGATTTTGTAGGCACTATTTTGCAAACAGGAACACCTGCACTTTTTCCCCTGTGTGGTTACCAGGGGCACACACACATACAAACCCTTCTGGGCATAAAAGTACAAGTTTTGAATAACTTCTCCCACCCACCCACATGTCACTAATTGGTTGTGCAGCTGCAGATTGTGCTCAGTGAAGACAGGGACAACTGTTTTTAAAAGTGTGTGTGTATGTGTGTGTGTGACTATGACTATTTGATTTTCTGGGTTCACAGATTTTTGTCAAGAAAGTTCATCGTGCAAACACTTAAAAACAGGTACTAACACCTTGTTAAAAATATTTTGTTGTCTCTCTTGGAGGGAAATTCACAGGGGAGTTTTAGGGCTTGCATTCGGCATCAATCCATGGAGTGGGGCATATCGGATGTATAAGGACATGGCGCCATTGGGCAGCCATTATTGCTGACAAATGTGTCACTGAGACACAGCCCTTCAGCAAAACGACAGCTATTCCAGTAGGAGACCCAGGAATGCACTTTATTCGAATGAACAGCTTCACTTTCTAGTTAAAGTCACAGTTAATAAATGGCAAGAAGTGCTTCTCAGCATGGGAACATTCAGGCACAGCCTGAACAAATGGGGTGCAGATTTTTTTAAGGGTTTATTTTCATTCCCATTATAATATATGTCTCAGCTTGTAAATGCTTTTATGCCAGCAGTAAAAATTTCCATTTATATGGGTTGAATTGAACCTTTGCAATTCAGTGGCAGTCCAGCCACTTTTAAGCAGATGTTGAGATGGCTCAAAACTTATTTAGCTGAGTGACTGACAAGCTGCTAGAGCCCAAAGATTTTCCATGGCTGAGCATGCAGACAGGAGAGACAGACATCCAAACTGATATATCATGCATTCCCATCAGTGGAATTTTATTTTGCTAGCCTGCATGCATATGGGATCATACCACATGTACAGAAAAACATGAAATTGCCAGACCAACATGCAAAGGAAATTTGTTTAGTTCATTGTAAGTTACGGATCTGAAGAAAACAAAACAAAACAAGTAAAAAAAAATCCCCAAACAAACAATAAAAAGAGCAAGGACACTAACCAGCCTGGGAAGACCTCAGTGCATTCTGAGAGTTCAGAAATTCCATTTCCCACATTTTGCAGCCTATGTTGCAGGCTAGCTCGGGCAGTGTGGCTGGGTTTTTGTTTCAGCTCTCAGCTACTGCACTGTTAAAGGAACCTTTCTTTGCAGAGAGGTTTTCAATTCACATAAAGGGCCATGCCTTCCCTCAGATCAGCTGAACCCCAACGGGGCTGTCTGATCCTTCTCCGTGAAACAAGGACAGCTTATGTTCAGCAATTACATTCCTGTCCGTATGCAGACAAGAGGCCACCGCCTTTGTCAGCCAGTCCTCCTCAGGCTCCTCTTGCTTTTCAGTGGGCACAGTGACCTTTCTGACCACATCAAGATGCACCATCACCCTGTGCTCCACACGGGGCCCAGTGTGCGGCACAGCTAGCATCCCTGGAAGAGGAGCCAGTCCGTCTCCACTGATCCAGCCTGAGGACAGTGATGGACTGCCCTCTGGGTCTAATTACTCCTCCACATTGAGGATAAATAATCTACATGACAACAGACTCCATTCACTCATGCCCTCCCACACCTCCTCCACCCTGAGCCTAGTCCTGAGTGACAGATGGAGCAGGAGTCCATGCGGGCTCCCCTCTTACAGATTTGTGTTGGCCATCCCAGCCACACTGCAACACTTTCTTTTGGGGCACAGCAGATACAGAGCAGACACCTTACCAACTCAGTTACCTGTCAAATCAGGCTGGTTCCTAGAGAATGCAAGTCCATCTAAACAGATGCAGAGAGCTTTCTGCAGCCAAATGCAAATGACTTCAACTTCCCATCCTTTTTGAGATTCTCAAGTGGCTTAGCAGGATGACCTCAGGTTATTCTCCACCTTGAAATTATATAGTAGCACTTAGGTAGTTTTCAAAAAAAAGTATCTTTCTCTTTTCCTTTGACTGTGAAAGGAAACAAGTCAAAACCAGGGAGAGGTGACCCCTTACACATATTTACATCCCTGCAAGGGCCCTGTACCCCACTGGCTGTTAGCTCTGATTGTCGATCTAGTTCAGTGAAAGGAAAGCACTCTGTTTATCCTAGGACATATCCACTGACTTGAAAATTTATGGTAAAAGTTGTCAACACAGTAAACCTCTTCTGTCACTGTATCAGTCAGGTGCTGGTCTTAGGACTTTGTCCAAGCAAGCCCTCTATTTCTGAGCTTAACTTCTTAGATAACAAGAATAGGCAGCTTTCTACAGCAGTGACACTTTCAATAGCCGTAGTTATCTGCATTGATGAAAGACAACTTTCTAGAAGCAGCTGAAACTCCAAAAGTCCTTGCCCAGGGCTGGTCGCAGTGCTACAGAGATATAGATCTTCATTGTTCTGAGAAAATACATGGGAAATTTTGGGGGACATAGGGGGAGAAGGCAGAGAAAATGCACTTTGCAGAAGCTTTTAAGCAAATACTAGCATGATAGACTGTCTAAACTAGTGGATGACAAGCTGTGAGAGACCACTGGTTTTCCCAGATTTTACAGACAAGTGAACAGGCAGACAGGTTGGGAAAGAAAACGCCATCCCATATAGCATCTTTCCCAGGCAGGGAATCCTTTCTGCCAGCTCTGCTGGGCCTGGCATCAGAGCACACATGTGCAAAACCAGAGGGAAAATGCAACAGCCCTGCAGGGGACACAAACCCACTTCATAAACTCACTTTATTACAGATGGAAAGCCAGAGTATTTGAGTGTATCAGGAGTCCAGCTGCCACAGTAACACAGAACTACATTGTGTGCTGAACCACAGTTTGCCATCTCTGTAAAAACAGGCAAAAGACATTTCCTATGAGATCTGATAAGAACAGGAGCTGTTTGTTTAAATCTACTCCCTCGCTGGAAGAAAAAAAAAAAAAAAAGAGAGATGAAATAGCAAACCCTTGAAATGAAAGTAAAGGATCATTATTCTTATTAGAGCAACAGTGGGTACTTCTCATAATGTGTAGTGAAACACCAGCACTTGAGTGAATAGGACCAACTGTTCAGCTCCAGAACAAATTGCACATCAGCCTTAACTTAATAGGTAAGATTAATGGAATGCCATATAATGGGGGAAACTCAAAAAATTAAGGTAATTTGGCAGAAATGGCTTGGAATCATAGTCTATCTAAATGCATTTCATCCGGAGGATTACTGTCTCCAGTGTTTTAGTTAAGAAAAATGCTGGAAGAAAAGCCATGCCTTATGCAGACCCATCCTGTGCTTAAAGACTGGCTTTCTGCTAGAAAGGCACACAGTGAAACCTTTGCTGAAAGTTTGCCCAAACATTTCACAGGCGACTGCAAAGCGGGGCTCTGGGGGCTGGGAGCCCCGTACCTCGGCGTGTTTATGGCCGGGTGACTTTTTGGCTTCAGCACCTGGAATTGTCAGGGCCTCTTTGCTGCTGGGAACGTGCCCCTGCCGAGCCCGGCTGCTCTCCCTATCACCCCTCTGACAGATTAAAACACAACAGGGTCTGTTGGATGACTGACACATTCTTCCTCTGTCTGACTCTGAAAGGACTTCATTTAACAGCTCTGGAGTTGAGCTTTTGACTGACAGATTGCGAAGGGGAAAAGTCATTCAGTTCCATTAAGCTCAGTAACTGCTGTAGAACAAAACACCTTTAAAAAGGGGGGGATGAAAAAAGAGCTGCGGAGAGCGGGGGCAGGAGCTTTAGGAAGAAAAAAGGGGATTCTTTTCAGGTTCAAAGACAATCTTTCCCTTTGCTTTCTGTCCATCAATGAGGGCAGCATTCCCAGAGGGAATACAGTCCAGTGCTCATTGGTGCCATTCAGCTGCCAATCTCCCTGACAGGGAGACCAAAGGGCCTCATGTTGCGCTGCGGAAACTGTCTGTCAGACAATCAGCAGCTGCCATGACATCATCTGCCCTGTTTTTCTAGGGCTATTATAGGAGACTGGGTCCAGGAGTGGTATTCATATTTTCCTTTTGCCCCCCAAAACGACACTTCTTTACAAAAGGAAATGTGCGGCTGTATTTGCGAGGGAACTAACTGTGCCAAAGAGTGAGGGCTGCATGGCTTCAAACTGGCCGTTTTCCACTTATCACGCCAAAGTTGCACAACCCCTCATCTATTTTTGATTGTAAACTAGGTTTTATTTTAAGAAACGCTCCATGTTAAATATCAGTGATTAACCTTTCTCTCTTTTTTCATCTGGAAGCTTGGCTTGCTTAAGTCTCTCTGCTTTTGCTATAAATATTGAAATTTTCAGAGGATTGTTGTTCTTACACACACATATATGTGCATACATACAAGTGCATTCATACAGAAGACATATTCTGGCTGTATTTACGCTGCTGGTGCAGTAGTTGGGGCTGCATTCACTACACAAAGTGCTGCAGAAAGAAATTGTTAATCCTGACAATATCAGAAGAGAAGTGCGAAACACAAACAAGCTACCAGCTGCAAGTGTGAAGTCAGGCAATGAGCACGACTGGGACACACTGCTTGGACTGTCCCCTTCATCCTGCCAAAGGACAAGTAGGCTTTGGTGGGGCAGGACAAACACTGAGAAACTTCAGTCTTCCTGGTCCTTCAAATCCTTATGTGTAAGAGCAAAAATAAACTACCTTAGTGCAGTTGACTTGAAGCTAAATTAATTAGTCATTCTACAGCCTAGTGTGTTTGATCAGAAGAAAATCCCAGGGAGCTAAAATAATTTTGCCTGACTAATCCCTGCCTACAAACCAAGATGTAGACTGGTTCTGCCTGGCAGCACTGGTGCAAGCAAGATGCTGGAGACTTTTCCCCTTTGTGGTGCTCCCAGCCCTCACAACCAGCAGGGTTCAGCTCAGCAGGCTGACTCCTGCTCCACTGCTGGGAGACAGGCAAGCTGGAGAGAGAGCACTGATGGCATGAAAGTGTGAAATGAGAAAGGGAGGGAGAGCCTGCTAGTGGTGCCTCTGAGTCTCACACCACTCCTGGGGCACGGCTCAGGCACCACAGCCAAAATCCAGTCCCGAGGGCTGGCTATGGGGCTGTGCAGCTCAGCTGAATGGTCACAGCTCTTTTCCATTCCTTCCCTTGGCTGGCTGCTTGATCAGTGGTTTGGTCTGCTGATCTTAGGAGGGCATTATTTCAGGCATCAGTATTAAGGCCAAGCTGCATGAAAGGATGATAGCTCAGGTCCATATGGAACTGTACTCGGACTTGTTCCCTTGCCAGGGTCCTGCTGCATGAGCCATTGCTGGCTGTCAAGTCTGCTGTCTCGTTTCAGTAAGGGATTACTGCAAATCTTCACACGTTCCACATGGACCTTACGAGACACTTAGTCAGATCCTGGATGAACTTGCACACAAAGACATCCTGCTGCTGCTGGGGTCAGAATGTCTCCCTTCCTTTAGCATTATTTGTGTTTTTACAGCCCTGCCAAAGGTCTGCAAGTCTTGAGCAGCTACCATTTCAATCTGTTCCAGCAAGCTGTAGTCTGATACTCCAGCTATGTTTGCTCTGTACATTCAGGCATTACTCTTTCTCACCTGGCAGTGAACCATGCAAATTAAGACAGTCTCCAAGCACACACACACATACACAAATCCATGGAAACCAAAGCTGCCAGATTTCAACATCAGAAGCATGCAAGGGGAGAGGGGCAGTGAGCAATCAGGCTTCCCTCTTTTCTGTTTTCTTTTCTTCACAGTGAGGACAAATGTCATTATTTACTCTTCTGGCACTCATACCAAGAGTATAGTGCTGGTGCAGCAGGGAGCAATAGCAAAATATTTTGTGACAAGATCTCCAGATGAGACCTGTAAGGTTTGTCTCCAATGTACTTCGACTTTTACACTTTTAACTAATATGACACAAATTCTGGCAAAGAATCATCTGTTACAGCTGAAGAGCAGCGTGTACTCTTTATTTGTAGACACCAGGAGGTACCACAGAAGTCTGGAAATACCAAAGAACCCTGTCTTCTTGTGACACTCCACACTTACATTTAGAGAAGAGCAAATCAAAGCAGAGTGGGCCAACAGGGACAGTGCTGCATAAAATCTTTGGGCAAAGCCCTGAATGGGGCAGGCCATCAGAAGTGGAGACCTTTACTGCATTACACATCTGTATTTCAGATCTCAGTGGAAGAGGTTGCTCTCTGCTCCAAGACCCAAGAGTCTATCTCAAGAGCCTGAAAATGTGCAGATATTCTTTTGTATCAAACGTCTTTCTGTTCTGAGATTTGATGTGAGTAGAGACACCACAAAATAGAAAGACAACATATATTCATTATCCCATTCAGCTGCCTCATGTAGTTTAAAAATACAAGTTAAGATTTTAAAAGGTGAACATCTCTTGAATAGATGCCTATCTGGCATTGGAGGAATAGAAAAATGGTATTTAAATGTCTTCAAATTTTAAAGACATTTAAAATGTCTTTAAATTTAAATTTCTGCAGGCCAGAATCATAGTAGTCAAATCTTGATTCGAAACAAGGGTGTGTTAGAAGCCTTTTGACAGTCTGCTATAACAGGCTACTTCAAAAACCTTATCTTATATGTCCTTTCAATATTAAATTCATCATGAGACACACCTTCCTCCTTTGTCAGTGTCCCTGTGGTAAAAAACCCAAAGTTGCTGTCTCAATATTTTTCTTGTTTTAAGTACACTTTCAATGTGTCCACTTCCAGTTTACAAAATGGTTTTGTGCAGTGTATTTCATTTTCAGATCATTCTGGAATACTTTTAGCAGATCCTGTGCTAAAGAAAGCTGAGACCACTCAGCTTTCTTGTTTCTATAGATAATAGCAGATTACAACTTCTATAGCAGTTTACCTTTTTCTGTTCAAACTTTATATGAGTTGTGAGACCTAAGGTGGTGTCCTCCACGTAGTCTCCATCCAAAACAATTGTTAAAGAAAAAGATTTTCTCTCATATTCTAATGCCAGACCCGAAACTCTAGAAGAAAAATTAGGAAGAGTGTGGCTTCACATTCCTCCCCAACAGTTCTTCTGGATAGGGAATGTCATCCTGAAAGTTCATACAGTTCCCAACACTCCTGTAGCACTGTCTCAAGAGCCTGAACTGCCATAGGACTCTGACACCAACCCAGTTATTTACAACCCACCCCTGGAGAGCACATGGAGATGCAAAGGGAAGGAGGAAGGAAACAGAGGACTCTTAGTGGGCCCCACAGGTGGCTGTGGCAAAACTAAGGCCACAGGAGAGGTAAGAGCTGAATAATTTGTCTCTTTGTCTTTCATCCAGGGGATTTCCCCTAATACAGTGACACTGTAGAGCTTCCAATATTGACGGTCTGCTAATAATATTTTGGCTAATGAAAACAGATTTCTATTGAAACAATAGATTACACTGTTTCTCAGAAATGTTCTCCATTTTATAACCTCTCGAAGTAAACCCCAATATTTTAATTACTTCCCCTCCAAAATAAAGAGCTAGGGGTAACTTCCAACCTTGAACTTGAGCATTTTTAAATGATTTCTGCAAAGATCAGATGCCCGTGGCTTCAGATGGGACTCGCTACTTTTCATCATGTCTGAAAATAAGATTCAAAACCAAGTTCAAGTATCTAGAATTATTCATTTAAATCCACATTTATCTAGCCACGTAAAGAGAACTGACCTGAATGTGAATACTGTTATAAGCTGCTGAGTGCTTCAGATATTCAGAACCAGGGAAATCAGGCCATAACAACTGAAGACAACATATAGATTTAGATAATAGTCTATGAGTACTTAGAAACACTAGACTTTACCTGTTTCCTGGTTTTGTCCAGGTTTCTTCAACTCACCTATGCCTATCTGAGCTTCATGCACAGGTCCAATTTTAAGATTAGCGTGGTCCACAGCAGAATATCAGTGCTTGCTCAGGACTGCAATTTTGTTTGAAAATCCATGAATTCCAGTGCTTCCTTCTATACAAAATCTTTCTTGATCAGAAATATAGGAATATGTTCTGTGTATTGGGTAAGTATTCCTGCACTGCTCAGAATTACTCCGTCTCCATCTGACACATCCACCCAGGAAAAGGCAGTGACATAGGTACCCTGTGCTTGGTGGCCAGCAGGCTGCTGTCAGGCTTAATGAATCTGTTTACTTTTCCAACTGCAGGGCACTCATTTGGCCTTATCTCCTCTGTCCAGATGCTTGTTTTCCCCAGCTTTGTAGGAAGGTAATAATCCTAAAGGCTTTTACCTTCTGTCAAATTGAGTCAAAATTGGCCTGCGGACCCAAAAGTTATTAGGAGGAAAACCAACATAAAGTGCAATCACATTTGCTTCATTTTTTTTTGCTAATTCATTTCTGTAGGAAAGACAGCCAGCCAGGGAATGGCCTGTGAGTGTTGCTTTCTGTATTTATTTTCACAATGGAAATACCAGCATCAGTCACGAGACATGCTCATGAAGGTGGGAGCTCCAGTAGACATCAGCAGAGCAGGTGATGCTTCCTGCATTCAGTTGGCTTCCACTCCTAAACTTGATGATACCAAATGACAAATACATCAAAGAATGGGATGTATTCATAATTTGGTGAGCAAGAGGCAAGGAAGAAGCAAAAAAACTTGCTGTCTGGGAGTCAGTGATACCCAGCCTACTCATAACTACCTGGTTTTCACAGTTTCTCGCATTCTTCATCTGCCTTTAGTGTGCAGTTGTTCAACTCTCCCTCCTGTATTATGCAAAAAATCTCCCCAAAGACAAACTTATTACTGTTGGGAGCAGAGATTACGCCTTTAACACCAAAATTTCAGCATGGTTGTAAGTGCAGGACAAGGCCAAGGTGAGGGCAAGGGGGGTGTAATTTGTCATCTGTGTTAATCTTGATCCAATTCTTGAAATGGAAAGCCACCAGCTATGGTAAGAATCTAAAGGAGTACAGAAGATGCAACAGCACAGGAGAAGGAGTCCATGAAAACCTGCTTCTTTCCTTTTACCTGCACTAAAACTGGGATGTGAAAGCAGCAAACAAATTTACCTTCTTCTCCCAAATACATTGGGAAATAGGCATTCCTTTTTCAAGGGAGGGAAGAAAACTTCAAGTAAATAATGTCAGTTTTTATTTATTCCCTCTTGGAATATTTATCAATTATTTAATATTTGCAAGGCAATCTTATGTATAATCTATCACAGGAGACTGTTTATCCTTTACCAGTAACATTAAACTCTCAGTAACATATACTCAAGCCCTTGGAAATCCAGCCATCTAAAGGTTTTATACATCTTTATCTATTTTTGCAAGCTGTAAGCAAATCTATTTAATTAGAAAAACATGTCTGAAATTTTTGTCACTGTTAAGCTAATTTTGGCCGGGACAGAGTTAATTTTTTTTTTTTTCATTGTCCCAGACTTGGTGAGAATTTTGCATATAGATCACCCTCTCTTTGTACACTTTTGTTATTAATATTGTTGCCGTTACTGCTCATGTTCTTATCTCATTGGTGTTTCCAGTAAATTGTTCTTGTCTCAATCTGTGATCTTTACCTTTTTTTCTTGCAACTGGAGGGGAGAGGAAACTGCTGGTGCCGGTTTGGTCAGAGCACTAAATTGGGGAATACCATTCCTAGACCTTGACAACTATGAAATGAACCTTTTTTTTTCTTTTTTCTTTTTTTGTTTTTGTTTTAATAAATGATTCAAAAAGTACTTGGGAAAACATCTCACACATTGAGTGAAATTAAGGCAAACCACACCATTTGTGTTGCCACAACACCAATAGCTGCTAGTGGTGTGTGACAGGAACCCCATGTGCCAGCTGGTGTATGACTAAAAGGCAAATGTGTGATTAAAAAGACAGCTCTTGAGCCAAGACACTTAAACCAGCAAAGCAGAGGCCTCCAGCTGTCTATGAACAGGACAGGAGAGTGAATTGTTAGAGGACAGCACAGACAGCAAATTGTTAGAGGACAACAGCAAGTACCATGCTATACTGAGAGCTAGCAGGACGTACCAGATCACTGCTCTTAAGTCCCAAATTCCCATACTCGTGACACCTCCCTGTGCTTGCAGCCTGTGCACATATTTCTGTGCTAAGCATCGCAGGTACACTGTAATGAAGGTGTTGTTTCCTACTTTAAAAGCCCAAATTTCAAGTATGTTCATTGTCTCACAGTCTATGTGATTTCTCTAGAGGAACTAGTGATATCAATATCCAGATTCTTGGGAATGTGATACCTCAGACTGGATCTTCCAGTCATACATTCCCTCTCTATAATATGCTCCAAGTTAGAGATAGTGATATCCTCTAATCAGTTCCTCATAATATGCACTAAGAAGTTTTATATTTCTTCCTAGCTCATCCGAAAAATACAGCTTCAGTGGTCTTACTGTGATATTGTTCAGTTCTGCATCTGTATTTTGATTTTCACTCAGCTTCTTTCTTATGACCCATCTAAATTATATTTTATGACACATCAAACTACACCTTTCAGCTTTTAAATAAGTGTGAGTCTGTGGAAAGAAGCACCTTTCTTCCTTCACGTTCTAACTATCCTTTATTTCACGAGACACTACAGCTAGATTCCCCCAACTGTCATGTTGGCTTCTTAACTTCTGGTTTTGTTCCCAGGGTAGCAGTCAATGTCCTGAATTTTAATTTCTCTTTTTAATTTTCGTCTTAACTTATCCACTATGAGATAGATAGAATAATACATGAACAGACATGAAAATTTCTTTTGCATGGAAGTTAATTATGTACAGTTGTTGAAGTAGACACTAATTTGATTTTCTCAGTATCCAGATTTTTTCCCAATATTAAAGCCTTTTGAAAGCAAATGGAAGGAAACTGGCTTCCTTATCAGAAGAAGGTATACAATGGAGGTTAGTCCTCTATTTATTTTTCAGCTGAACATATTTAACAAAGCTATGGAGAGCACAACTGTTCATTTTTAGTTTCCTTTGTGTTTTCAGACATTGCAGCTCACAAGAACATAATTCCTCAGCTAAGATCAGATGCATGTTACAAAGCCCAGTGTGTCATGTGCTATTTAATACCTTGACATTTGCAAATAAGATCAACCCTCTCACAAAGGCAACTGCATGCCTGTTTGTGTAATCTGGATTTTCTAAGTGAAAGCAGCATTTTTATGCCTTTATTAATCATAAAGGTATAAATCTTGCTTATGTGGGCACTGCTGTTGATTTGAGGGGGGAATGCAAAGAAGTTAGGAACAGATCCAAGAAATTAATTAAGATGTGCAAGCATTTTTCTTGACATCATTTTATTAACTCTGAAAAGAATTACCGATCCAGAATATAGAAGTTATAAAGATTTTAAGATTTCCAAATTCTAGAAAATAAACTAGAGAGGCCTGCTTCTGACCATAGGCACAGAATTCACCTTTAGGAGTACAAATCTCACAGGACAGAGAATCCTGGGTCCAGTGAAAGCCTTAAATGTGTGCTTAACTTTTACACATATCAATACTTCTATTCACTTGATTAGGCTTGGATACGGTAAATCATAGTCTTAAAGACAAACATGTATTTATATGATTTATGGATTTGGATTTATATGGTGTTTCTATTTATCCATAACTTACGTAGCCACTTTCCTTTTCCCATGTCCCATTACAGCAGCGGTGTATGGGACAGAGTTACAGCTGATTTAACAGGACCCTTAAGTTTTCATTTCATGACATCCATGGATTTTTAGATCACAGAATTTAATTAATATAAGCAGTCCATTTTTCTGCTAAGTATACAACAGCTGGTTATTACATATCACAATTTATTTACTCACTGAAGAAGATAACTTTTGTATGTTTCTTGTGTTTTTACTTCTTGCAAGAGTTCAGGTCATTTTGCCAGCAGTGAAAATACACTGGCATGCAGCATGACCCAGAGTCACCCATGTGAAAACTGGGTGCCCCCAGAATCCCAGCCTTTCCAGCTTACATCTCCAAATGGCAGTGGAAGGCACCAGAGTCACTTGGGTTGTTTTTCCCAGTTAAGAGTTGTTTCATTCTGCTTTTGAGCATGGTATGAAATTATTGACATTCAAATAACAGTGCAGAGACTGGAATTCAAAGCCAATTAGAGCAGGATGATGTAAGGCTGCCAATTTACAATTACCACAACACCTGCAACGTTTATAAATATTACTTCACAACATTCCTGTGTCCTTAGGTAAATCCTTAGATTTCACTTTGTGAAATGGATCACATATGTTCCCTGCTTCTTTGACTTGACAAACATCTTTATATAAAGCAAGGAGCTTTAGAATAGTTTGGTATTTAAAACATTTGACAAGCAAGACTGTTCCTAACATTCAACTGCTGTAATTAAGAATCAGGAAAAACTACCAAAGTCGTGGTTAACTGAAGCATCTGCCTGAGCACCAGGAAATATGTGACAACCCAGCACAGGGAGATGAAATCCTACAATATAAGGCGCTGGGGTTTAAGCAATACATAAATGTGTCAGGACCATCCCTGCACTAGAACAGAATTGTTTCCCTCAACATTTGTTCAGATTAATAACAACTAAGACATTAACAATGTTTTTGCTCTTTATAAATGGTAATAATAATGAGAAATGGTTTACTGATGATATCAGTTGGCATCACCAAAATAGGCAGTTGCAACCCCTCAGTGCCTTCAGCCCACACCAGCTTTGGATTCAAAATATTTCTGACATTTGTTCATTGTTAACTGAAATCATTGTTTCTACAAGTAGCATGAAAAATATCTTCACAGAAGCTGAAAATGGTGTTCAGACAGTTCTTTCAGCAATGCATGGGCGGGGGAATATTGAGGAAGCCATGAAAAATCTCAAGACACCAACGTATTTCCTTGTACAACAGCTATGGCAGCTTACAAAGGCACCTCAAATTTTTTGTCCCCATAGTTTAAGTAATAGACAAACTGGGAACTTAAAGTAAGTAACAAGTTAACCAGCCCTAGGAAAATTCTGTGGATTATTTTCTTCTTAAATACCAAAGGTGAATTTAAATATGCAGATGGTGACAGCTAATAGCTGTGAGAGAAAAAAACCTATAAAACACTATGATTGTTTCACAAACAGATATGCATGGTGGTAATGCTATTTTGAAATCTTTATCTCATTGCAAACCATTTCCCCATGACTGTTAGCAATATAAGAATTTAATAATACTGGGACTATTTCTTCAGTTCCAAGGGCAAGTACACAGTTAGATGCAAATGCAGGTCATGACACTATCAAGCCCAGCTCCAGTTGTTAACAGCAACATAGATATTCCTGATTTGTCTTGTGTAAATTACTGAATGAGGAATCAATTATATGCAAATTGCATGGTGGACCAAACTCAGACACTAATTATTTATTCTTTGAATTTTATTTTTTTTTAATATTAAAGACCAAGCTAGAGTAAAAATAATTATCAAACTCGAGTAAATTCAACTTTTTATTTCAGTGGGATGACATTTACATGAAACAATGGCCTTGCCTATGACTTTAGTTGCCCAACATAAACCCTGAAAGAGCATCATGTAAGCCCAAAGGAACTCTTCAAAATTCACACTAATACAAAGTGGAAGTTGAATCTGTCCCATCATCTTCAAAAGCAATTGCATCTCTTTCATGCTTTCCTCACCACTCTTCCTCTGTCTCTCTTGTCTGATATCACTATCTGAAATATCTTTCTGTCTTGTCCTTCTCATGTATCTACCTCCACTTAGTATGGAAAAAAAAAGAAGATTTTTTTTTTTAAATCATATAACCTCATAATATGATACATTGACAGGTTATTTTTTCCTGCCATGCTTGGGTAAAAATCATGCTTGTGTCCCGTGCTGGTCCCAGTTTAACATTTTAGATTCAATTTGAGATGAAACACCTATCATTTTGATATTTCCACAAATACTTATGTCAAAAAGAAAAGTCTTATCTGATTGCCTATGAATTCTATTAACACGCACAGCCATGTCATATAGTTTAGTCAGAAGACAGAAGCATTTTTCATAAATATCCTAAATTCATAAAAGTACGAAAGGTAACAAATTCCTATTTATGGAATCAATTTCCATTTTTAGGTCTTTGAAGACCTCCTCTTTCAAAGTTGCTATTTTTCCTTCATCAGGGAAAGACTGCCCTCAGTTACCTCTTTGTGATCTAAAACTCTGATGTGGGAGGGCTTGGGAACAGGTCAGTCCTGATAATAAAATATTTACAAGTGTTCTTTAAGTTGTAATATCATCCAGAATGGCTTGGTTCTTATCCTAAAATAGCATTACAGAGATGAAAGTCTTCTTAGACATCAAATAACCCCCAAAGAATAAGTGACTTTCTGTCTTGTGATGAAATACTATGAAGTGGGAATGGCATTGTGATACCCTTGGAAGAAGGCAAAGTCAAGCTAAAAGGACAAAAAGTCAATAAATTACAGAAGCAAAGTGAAAATACAGACACAAGGATTTCATCTGTATAAATCATGTCAGTTCCATTCCCGCTATGCTGATTTATTCTTTCTGTGAGCCTTGCCAGTTAAGCTGTCCTGGCTCCCCCACTGAATATACAAAGAAAATGAAAATGCAAGGAGGTTAATATCCAGCACTCTGTCCCACTTCATGGTGTGCCTGGTATCTGTTACTAAATCTGCAGCCTTATCCTGGGGTATGAAGAAAGAAGAAGGTGTCAGTGCTCACGAGACAGGAGCTGCAGCTGTGACAGGAATGAAATAAGAGGTGCCAGTGTGACCAGGCTTGCCTTCGACCCATCTCCTCTCATCTCTGACATTCTCAGGCAGAGTCAGCACCAGATTTATGGGGACCTCAGGCAGAGGTTAAAGTGTGGGCCCTTCTCCCTTCCCTGGTATTAGATGACTCCCAGCACCACTCAGTTTAGGATGGTATGAGCCTCTGCCCATGTCCTGGGCCTTTGGGCAGTTGTTCTGGGAATTCACCCCTAGAGATAGTTCTCCCCACAAGCCTACAGTAGAAATTCGCCCATTCCATTCCAAAAGCCTGCTGATATTTGGATTTATTTCTCACATTAGCAGAAATCTTCCTGTCTTTTTCAAGATCCCACTATTTTGTTCCTTCTCTCCTGTTTCACTATGAGATATGCAGTAATATTGCAGTAATACCAAGGTTTAAAATCATAAATAACAGAGATCAAAAGAGTCCTCAAATCATCTCACCACCCTTCTGAATGTTCCCCAGGGTACCTTCCCCAAATTTGTTCAGTCCTGTTCCCTATGACTTTACTAATAGGGCTTTCAGCAGCTTCCTTCAGTAGACAGCTCCATGGTGTTATATTTCTGAAACTTGACAATGGCTATTATTGTGCCTAAAGAGGGAAAATTAGGATTTTTGCTTTCCAGTAATTTTCTCCTCCATTACTAGAAATTCTAGCCCTAAATTTCAGTTGACCCTTTAGGTCATTATTAATCAACCTTATGTATCATTTGAAACTCCAAGACATGCTCTTCATCTTTCTAGTCTAGTGTTTTAAAATCAAGAAGTGGGGAGGGGAGTGGAGGTTTGATATAAATGTTATAAATACAACACAGGAGAACATGATATGAGGATATAATATTTTTGACTAGTACCATTGGTCACTGTTAAACACCCAAAAGGTTACCTGAGCTTAAAAGCCATGGAATAGGGATCCAACTGGCTTCTTGGGAATTAATAAAAATCACGTAGCAATACTCCAACAAAAAGCAAATAAGTACACAGAGATTAAGCCAGAATCTTATTCCAAGAACTCTCTTATTCCAAGTTCTTTGGGCGGGAACTTAGGTGGGTGATCTCCATCTAGCACAAAGATCTCATCTCCGTTTAACTTTGCTGTGCAGTTGGAAACACGTACCCACTATTAGGTCTGGACATATTTCAGTTTTCTCTGAGTAGAATTTACATGAAGGTAGCATCTCTTCCCTCTGACTTTGCCACAGTGCCATGTCTTCTAGTGGAAAACCCTCTTTGAGTTGTCCCCCAGATTCCCTTCCTCACTGGAAGAGCATCTCCTCTGGAGAGCTTTGTTCACATGCATTCTTACAGCACATTTCAAGTGTGTCATATGGGTAACGATTAGGAGCTGAGGATTTCCCTCAGCCCCGTGATCCACCAGTTTAATCACTAACCTATCACATAACACCAGCTCATAAGCAGTGCTTGACATGGCCATTGTTGCAACAGGGACAGAGAATGAAGACTATGTACCTGTGCCGTCGCCTCCCTCACAGACAAATTTTTTAAAGTATTCCCCCAGGGCCCTACAAACAGGGCCCTGAGTGGGGTTGGATTACATGTCGAAAGATAATGTCATTTCTTCTGCAGGAGAAATATTTGTCCTGTGACTGTATCTATAAAACAAGGAACCTTCAGGGCCGATGTGGAGTAACTCCAAGGTGTGTTAACAGCATTATTCATGGTTCTCATACCTTAGCCCTCAGCTTTGTAGTGACAAAGCATCCTGCCCTCATCTTGTTTGCACTCCTATAAATTTAGTGACCAACTTTTTTTTGTGGTCTGAATGTATTTTATCAATGATCAGCACTGTGGCAGGAGTGAAGAAAAAAGCTCTGTCATAGCCCTATCAAATGTCTGAGTCTGAAATATATTTCAAAGGCATCCCTCAAACCCTCCAGTCCAATACCTGAGCAAAGACATGGACACCTGAAAATAATACTGGATTGGACGAGGAGTGCACATCTGGCTGGGGATTCAGGGGGTGATAATTTTCACTGATGCATGAGTTTCAGCTCTTACCCCAGGCAACTGATCTCCTATCAGCTAACCATGAAAATTGGTCACATATGTCTTCTGAACTCTTCCACTTATGCAATTTGACAGGGTCCTGCACACAAACATCTCCCCTGACCCTTTTTAGCTTGCCTTGCAAATTTTTTTATCCAAATAATAGAGGGTGACCAAACAATTTAGGGCCATTTAGGATAGGGTCATGAAAAAAAAAAAAATAAAAGAAAGAAAGGAAAAGAAATGTAATATAATCCCATTAGGAAAGGGGGAATTTTAACAAGAAGATGAGAGAAGAGGGTTTTTTGTGACCCTTAAGAAAACTGTTGAACTTAAAACCCATATGATGTCCAAACTGTAGGGAACAAGCTTAGTCGTTCCTGTCTCCAATGTGTAACATTTTTCAGTATTAGCACAAAGGCAACCAAAACAGTGCAGATTGAACAACAGGCACTGTAGAGAGCTTAGTCCTCTTCGGGAGGGCCAGGCCTGAGGTCCAGAGGAACTGAAGGTCGGATTGGATGGAGCTTTGAGCAATGTTAGCAGTGAAAGATGGACTAGATGATCTTCAAAGGTCACTTCCAACTCAGACCATGCTATGATGATATGAAGGTAGTACATATTTCTTAGACTTTTTGACACTTGGCATTTTTCAGGAGCTATGTTAGTCCAAATACAGCAAGCAAATTGTTAGCAGCTGCGTGCTGCTGTGTCACTCATACTATTATCATTAGTAGTAATTCTGTTAACAAAGCCACAGAAAAGAAATACATTAACTCAAGACTGTTTCTACATGCACCAAAAAAAGGCAGGAAGACCCAAAAATCATCTTTCTTGTCAACATAAGAAGATTAAAAAAAAAATAAAGGACAGCACTCCTCACCACCCCACCACCCTCCCCTCGCCTCACCCCCTCAAAAAAGAAGTTCTATTTATTGCACTTTGTGCAGAAGTGAAGAAAAGCTGAACCCCAAGGAGGAGCCTGGGAATGTTTCTTTCCTTGGTGGCTTCCTGGCCGGAGAAGGGCCATTCATTACTCCCAAGTCAGCCTCAAGCCACTGACAGTACCTACCACCGCCCATTTTTCCTTTTAACAGAAAAGGATCATGTGCAGAAAAAGACCACTGCCTTCTCTTAAGAATGGGACCTGTGTGATTAGAGAGTCTCTCTCCTGGCATAATAAATCATGCTTTCCTATGCTGTTCACTAATGCTGAATACTTCCAGTGTTCAATATTTCAAGTACTTCTGCTGGTCAAAACCCATACTGATTTCCTGGAAGTAGTTTCATTCTCATTATACTTATACAAAAACATGATTTATTTTTAATGTCAGGAGTAAATTACAGATTTTGTAGAAGGTTTTTCTTCCCAAGAATATAGATTATTCTTCCCCCAGAATTACCAGGTTTCCTCAGGTCTTGGTTTTCCGTCTCTTTATTTAGAAAGCCGCACATATGAGTACACTAAATATTTATGAATATAATTTATGAGACCAGTTGTTTTTTCTTGCCAAAAGTAAGAAGCTGGACTGTGTGTGGTCTGAAAAATTCTAACTATGACCAGACTGAAACCATGAGGTGATGGCAACTTCATATTCAATAAGAAAAATGGTTAAAAAGTCCATATATGACATAGAAAATATATCCTAAATAATAAGAAAACAAACATAATCTCTAGGCTAACCAAACTGTTAATTCAAAATAAAAGGCAATAAGGGAAGTTAAGCACAAGACATTCATCAGGAGAATTACAAAGGACATAAAAGTGTACTGTTTTCCTGGCTGAATTAATTTATTTTGCTTTTGTTGTATTTGTTTACTGGTTTCCTTGTTGTCTTTAAACAAGTTAATCTGGGTTTCCACTCAAAAATTAGAATCTTTCCACTGAGTGTATGAGATGCTGTATCAGGCCTCAAGAAAAGATGCAACACACTAATGTAACCTCCCAAAACTCTTCCAAAACAACCTCCTATTGCACTTAAAGAGCAAATCTTGCCTCCTCTGATGCTTGGCACAGCCTCTCAAATGTTGCCCAGATTTCTGAAGAATGAGAAGAGGTAAGAGTTTCATCATTGCAGATCATCCCGAGTAGTAGTTTTCATTGATTAACATATCGTCCCTCACAAGTTAAACCATGGTTTTTTATAGGAAAATACAGCATAATCAGGAACAAATCATTAGTATCTGTCCTTCACTATAGAGAGGACATCAGATTAATATGCCAAAAATTCCAAAAACAAAACTCTTAGATTTGTCAAGTTAGAATTCCCCTAAGCCAATGAGTGCTTGACATGAGAGCCAATTTGACATGAGTGCAACTAAGAAGTACAGATGTTTATAAAACTAAGTGGAAACCAAAATAAAATGTTTGCATTTGAATTTCAAATGCAAATTTCAATTTCAAAATTTTCAAATTCAAATTCCCTAAAGCTTACAGTGTTGACTAGAGCTGAAGAGACAATGATGGGGATTGGGTTCTTCTGAAGCAACTTTTATCTCAGTCCCACTGGACGTGGAATAGGAGAAATGCACTTCACATATACTAAGGTTTCTTGTCTCTTGAGCTGGGAAGTTCCTTCTTTCTTGCCTCCAGTGTGCAATTTACGATACAGTTCAAGTATTTATAACTAGGTTGCTTTTCATGTTCCCCTTGGTGCCTGTTTTACGAGATTTTGGAAAAGAGAAGCATATCCTATAAATTCCACTGGTACTTACCAAGTATCAGTTTGAAGATTCAGAAATTTTACTAGACAGCAGAATTCTCTGTCACCGCCTATTGTAGCCCTAATAAAGTGAACTTTTCTGTTTACATGGTGGTTAAAGAAAACTGCTGATCAGAGATCTTCTGCTAACCTTGTGTTCTGTAGAAATGCAAAGAATTTTCTGAATGAAGAATGTGTTTGAAGCTCCCAAAGTAAAGAAAGATGTCTCTGGGCATGCAGTACTTGCCCATACAAACAAGGAACACCCTCAGATCTGTCTGTGATACTGTATGGATCTGTGACTACTGTAAATGGATAAACTTCACAGGCCATTAATTTTGTTTTTGTTAACCAATAGGATTAAACCCACGGGCACGTTTAGAAGGTTTATTTCAGTCTGATATTCCACTGACTCCTCATTCTGCCTAAAGGAGTCCAAACATGTCCAGGGTGAATATGTGATCAATTATTTTATATGCAGTTTACTCTTAATGGAAATTCAACCAAACAACACCATCTTCACAAGCACCATTCTTTACTACTGTGCCTGCCTTCAGAGACATCTTGAGGCAGAGGATCCTTAATGGGTTTTATAAAGTGTTCATATCCAGTTCCTAACACTATAAGCCAAGAAAAGCACCTTAATTAGTTCCAAAAGAGAGAATCTAATGCAGCACCATTTGTACTGGTTTTCAGGTAAGGTACTTCCCACCTTTTATGTTTTTTATGGGTTGAAAAATTCCAGCCGAGCTGGCATTTCTCAACCATCTATCATGAAATCTAAATTTCTCAGTCATTTAAGAGTGTTCAGAGTTGATGGGAATGGTGTTTGTTTTTTTCAAAATAGATATTAACTGATTTTTAAATCCACTCCAAGCCCAGTACAAGTTTTCTCTAGTAAGAGACCTAGTAAGTCTATCCACCCTGAGCAGTCCAAACTCTGAAAAGCAGTTCTCTAGGAAAATATCTGAGAAAGAATTTATGGTTTTATTTTAAAAATCTCAGCCAAAAATCAGAGAAGCCAATATATGCAATTTTACATTTGCAAACATCTGATGTTTTCCCTTCCTCGGGCTAGTGTCAATCAAAATTTTTTTCTTTGTTTGATTTTTAATAGACCATATGCATTAGATCTGATTCTGTAAAATATCATGAAGTTCATAGACTACTGTCATCTTGTATATTTGATATGATATTTCTGTCAGGTGTGCTGTACTGTCATTCACATGCAGCAGTGATGGAGCAAATGGGTTCTGTGAAGCTTCATTGACCTCTGAAATAGCAAAGGCAAGGAAAAGGGAAGCCAAATTCTCCTGGGTGCTCAGGACATGAGTACCTCTTGCTGTATCCTCCCATCCCTGCTGCTCCTCCAGAGCCAGTTACACTGAGTACCTGGGGCAGGCAGGTTTTCCAGCTGAGGCAGAACAGTCAGTGCTAGTCTTCCAGATCACACCTGTGCTTCCTCGGAAGTCAAAAAATTCCAACATCAACCCAAGTGCAAAAGTACCTGGCACAGATCTCTTTCACACAGGCAGACTGGAACCTGCAGGAGCAGTGCCTTCATCTCCTGAGCTCAGTGTATCAGCCGTGAGTCTGAAGGACAACCTGCAATATCAGCAGACAGCACAGGTCATGAGTTTATGCCTGCTCAAACCCATCTGTTCTTTGCCCAGTTCCAGAGCTCAGCCCAAAGCTTTAGGAGATCTCTCAGCTCTGAAACACCAGCAAGACCCACAAGCCATCCTCTGCACAGTTTGATATCATCTTTCACACAAAGATCTTAAACCAATTTGCTGGCATTCATTAAGCCTCATAAACTCCTGTGGGAGTTAAATAAAGGTTGTTACACACACTTTATACCAGAGCTTACCTTAAGAGTTTTTCTAAGTGCTGGTTCGTGCTGACCTATGCAAGAGCTACAGTGTGAATATGCTGACATGCTGAAATGCTGCTTTGTGCAGGTAAGCCTCAGTTTAGTTTTCCACTAAAGCAGCATATGGGAAATCACACACTTAACTATGCCCAGTGTGATTTAAATATGTTGCATACTCAAGGGCATACATGAAATAAGACATGTCAACCAGACTGTTCCAGGCTTTGTAAGACAGCCAATACACTTGCAAGTAAGGTAGTCCCTGGACAAAATTAGAGCATTCATTTTCAATATCTTGAAAACTGATCAATTCTGGTTTAGATTTTAGACACTGAGCAATGTTGGACCTTTTTTATCGTTATAACTAAAAAACTTTTAACTTTTGACAGTTGTATGAAAGGTACTACGATTTTCCCACTAGATCCCTTTAGAGAGGCCATACACAGTCAGTTGAGCTGATGCTGTGCATTTTTATGGAGTTTATATGAGTTTAACCCCTGGATTAATATGCCTCTCTTCAGAGATTGGGCTGTTGGAGTCCTTTACTTATTCCTTTAAAACACAGGTGATATTTTTGGCACTGTTGCAAGACAATCTGTCTACATTACTGAGCCTCCCATCCAGTCATGAAATGAAATGTTTTCTTTTTTGCGTTGAACACCGCAAGAGTTGCTGAGGTTTCAGTTCTGACTACAATGAAACTCATAATTTTGTCACTGGCTTTGCTAGGATCAGGACTTCCCCCAGACCAAAGGTATTCCATTGACAGTCAGTGGACCCTTGGGCATAAATGGACCACTTCTAAATCAGGATACGAAATGCCGATCTGTCATGCCTAGTTTTTAATTCTCTCTGTGGACACCTTTGAAAACCTTTACAGACCCATATTCTGAAAAACACTGAAAGATATTTCCCTTAGCCACTGAGAAAGATAAGTTCAATAAAAAAATGAAGTCATGTCAGCACTGTTCATTGTGAGTCTTTATTGAGGTCTCTTGACAACAATAAAGGCCTTTTTCTTATATACATCTCCAAACTGTGGTCCAGTCTGTGGGAGTCCCAACTTGATGGACACTTTGCCTCTATGTTTAACAGCACATATGTCACTTGAGTCTTGAACAGCCCAATCTAGAGGACAGGACTGGACTTCATAACACTATCCTGGCCCCGATTTCCACCCTGCTTATGCTAAAGCTCCAGTTTCTTTCTCTGCATTTGCCTTCATCTAAAAATGTCACAAGCCCACTGCACAGCTGTGGGGGTCCTCAGGGATTTTTCAGTGCTAAGATATGCAGGAGATTTCCTGCAATAGAATTAATAAGGTTTGAGTGCAAACTTGCCAACTACCCAGGTTTTGCTTGATAAATACTGTTTTGGGTTATTTAGGCTTTCAGGAACTTGGCAATACCATAACAGCAGGACTAAGGCAGAAAAAAAAACCGCTTAGAAATCATAATAGGAGAGAGGAACTCACAAAGCTATTTGAAAAATGCTCCTGCCACGACAGCTAAGGCCCCAAATACAGCCATCTGCCTCTTTTTTCCCCTTTCCTCTTTGCTACACTTCCTCTCCCAGATGTTTCTCATCATCTAAGGTAGCAATTCAGGCACTCATGTAACTGATCCTAAGGAGTGTGCTGCATGTGATTAGCATCAAGTCACCAAAGAACAAAGAAATGCAATTAATCCCTGTTTAAATAAAAAACAGATTAGATAAGATTAAACATATTAGCAATGGGCAAACCTCAGATCGTTTGTAGACCAGCACTGGGCTGGAAAAGAGTTTGTGAGTGCCAGTATAACCCAGATCCTATCCAAAGTTTCTGATACCTCCATCCAAGAAAGGTTGAAAGCACAAGGAAAGCTCTCTTGCATGGCACTTTGCACTTCCTGAGCTCCAAAACACTCAGAAAAAATCTCTCATGGTATGTTGACTTCTGGTCAACACCTGGTGCCACCAACACCTCTGGTTGTGATCAGAGTAAGAAAATATTGAGGGTAGAGTTGCTCACTTACTAAGCAGAGTTTGGTTGAAAGGACTTGTTAAACAGATTTCAGTGTTGGTTTAGTTGGTTCATCTATTTTGTTATAGTCTGAATTTGTTTCTGGGCTTTATGGCAGAAAAATGACCACTGCCCTGTTATCCCATTGGTATTCATGATGTTACATGTGCCTCCAAATGAGCATTTTGAGCAACTCATTTTCTCAAAAATAGCTGCCATCTGCCGATGGGGGTTAGGTTGTTGATACTCTGATTTCAACAACATTTTTGTCAACATCTGAAACAGAAACATTTTGACCAACTCAGAGAAGTGATTGCAAATAGTAATGAAAGACTCTTCCCTAGCAGCTTGCAGGTCTTGCCTGATTTGCCACCATGAGTGGATTTCAGCTCATCTCACTGCAGGACCTCTGTTCTTAAAGTGATCCTGAAACCTAAGCTTTTAAGCAACATATCCTAAGATTTCTTATTTCTTCAGAACCAATCTTCATTACCGTTGTTCACAAATCTCTACTATTTCTGCATGTAGAATAGAATTACAGAATGAACTGTATATCAGTCAGGGGAAAAAAATATCCATTAAGAAAACTAATTTTAAAAGTCTTTCTGGGAAGATAGGACAGATAGGTGGATGACTGGACAGATTCTTAGGAAGCTTCTTTTAAGAACTGTATTTAGTGCAATATCTCCCTGAAACAAGCATCTTCTAAAGTTTTCTTTTTACATCCAGTCCAGTGAAAGCAAAAAGTGAGGAACAGAAATATTGTCACTGGAAATAAAGAAAAAGATAATCACTCAATATCAGAACCACAATCTGTATTCAGTATTTTCCATATAAGAATGGTCACTCCAGAGAACATATTTATAGTGAAATGACAAGCAGAGACTGTTGGGGATTACAAGCATACACATGCATCCCACTGTAGTTGTGTCCCATTTCCATGACTATTTTCACAGTCTTTAGCTTGAAGAGGAGAGATCAGAGACAGCCAGGGCCTCTCCTGTTGGACTGGCCCAGCTAACCTCTGGAAAGCAGCCATTCAGGACACATCATAACTTGCTCTCAGTCTGAACTGGAGCCTCCATTAAATCAAAAACTCAGGGCCAGAAATTCAGCCAGTGTAAAGCAAAGTAGCTCCACAGAAGGCAACCTGTGGCAGCTAAGATCTGATCGATGGTGTTAAGTAAAGCTTCAGCCATTGGGCAAGAATGATTTCTCACCTGTTTCCCAAACATTTATTATTCATGGCTGGATTTCAACTCCTTTCCTCACAGTGACTAGCACCCTCCTTGAGAAAGAGCCTTACTGAGTTCTCAGATATACATGGAAAATTTAAAAAGGGCTCAACAGGAGGGGAGCAGGATCTTCAGTGCTAAAAAATTAAATGCCTCAGAGGTCTCAAACCCTACCACTTTTACAAACCAAACAAAAATCCCTCTCTCGCCTTAAACCTGCCTTCAGAAACTTTTAAAAATACGGTTTGTCAAACATTTTGGATTTTGTTTCTAATGAAATGCTAATAAAAATGTGAAATGATAATTTATTTTGTGGTGCTGCACTCAAAGAGTGAGAATAGTTAGTAGCTGTGTGTTCAAGATGAATTGCTGGGAAATGCTTTTAAAATCTGTCCTGTCTTTTACCTGTTTAGATTTATACCACCTTCAGATGTTAACAGCCCTTAGGTGGCTTCTTAATGCCAAAGGTAAATACAAAAACAAGAACAAAATGTTCCTCGTGCATACATACATATCTTTCCTGGCAAAAGGCCACTTCTGTCACTCAGAACTCAGACTGTTCTTCTTTTAATTTGGCATCAATTCCATGGCTGCTGTTAATAGTATTATTTGGATTGGAGGTAAGCCAGACAACACACTTTTCTAACCAATTTGTCCAACAAAATGGATTATTTTGTTAGTTAATCTGTCACTTCTTGAAAAGAGAAATCTTTAATATCATTTGTACAAATATTCTTGGTTTATGTCTTATGCTTTCTTGTTGCCCTGCATCAATACCAAAGCTTCTACAAGAGCTAATTAAGTTTTGATACATTCACAGAAAAATGACTGTTCAGCCTTGATCAGAATCTTCATTTTGACACCTTTTTTTTTTTTTTTTTCCCAGCGATTAAAAATAGCAAGTTTTTCATCTCTGGGAGGATAACTTTTCTTGTCTTACTCCTACAGTCCTTTGCCCACACAGACCATCAGCTTTTTCTGGGTAAAAATGGAAGAAGGCACAGAAAAATTAACAAAGCAGGCTTCCCTTCCCACCGTAGAGCAGTGCCATCAGCTCACCCCTCCTTGCCCTCATCAAAGCCAGAGCAAATGGTTGGCTCCAAAAGAGGCACATGTGGCTGAGCAGCCCAGGTTTAGTGAACTGCAGCATTAAACAAGATTAAATGTTTGAACACACCCTACAGATTTTTTTCTTTGAACTGTTTTCCCATATTTGCCCATTTATCAGTTTTCCAAGGTTTAAGAGCTCACATCTTAGACTGTGATTGCTCTGTTTAAAGATGTTAAAAATGGCCAGTGGGTTCAGCAGCTACTGCAGATGGCCTGGCAGATGAGCAGATGAACAGGCTGGGGGACCACCTTCTCTTAAAGAGGAGCTGGAGAACACAGACCAGAGAAAAAAATGGCAAATCTTCCTAACAATGTCTAATAAAAATGGTCATACACAAAAATCAGATCAATAAAATATGCTATATTTTAAGAACAATCCTGAAAGGATTAAAAAAAAGAGGTGGGAGGAGGGGGAATAATCCAAAACATCACCTAAGAATTCATTGTTTCCTTTGCTGGACTGCAAATAAACAGAGAGATATTGTGTGAAAAACACTGTACTCACTGACAGTCTGGTTTTACCTTTAATACAGCTTAAATCAGAAGCAGGGCAAGCAAGGAGGCGATGAGCATAAACTGTTTGGCCCCAGAAACTGCACCTCCAGCAAGGCAAGCTGCCTACTGCCTCCTTCCCACATGAACCCAGGTGGTTAAGTGCCTGTCTGCAGTGTGTTTGGATCTGAATACCTTCCGAGTGGAAAGTAGGCACCTTGATGGAGCTCATGTTAATTGATTTTATTTTCTTCAGCTGTAACCATCTGAGTGCCAGCACAGTGGTCTGGCCAGCATTCCCTGCTCCAGGGTGAGCCCACAGCCCGGGGCAGTGTGACAGGGGCTCAGCCATGTGCTGCTGGCAGGGCAGCACTGCCTGGCCACTGTCCTTGGGCACACACAGGAACTGCCAGCAGCTGCCTGCTGCCCACATATGCCTCTGGGCAGGAGGGACTGTGCAGGATGAGAAGGGACCAATGCACAGACCTACTGTGCTTTAAAAGTGCCCACAGCAGCTGTGGCACAAGGACAGCAACACCAAGCCCTACTCCAGAGCAGAAAAGTCAGCATCGTGCTATGCCCAGCTGATGTTCCCCCAAAAACCTCTCTGCTGGAGAACTGCTCCTCCTTTGGAACTGCAAGGATCCCTCAGGGGAGGCTATTCAACTTGACCTGGTGAATATTTAAACCAAAGGATATTTCCTCTCATGTTTAGGAGCATAAACATTGACAATTTATATCTGACAACCCTTAACTCAGGGAATGGCTTTATATAAATACGTGTTTGGTGTCTTCTGGTTTCTTTCTCAACCAAACCCTTTAGAGAGTGTACACACACTTCATAATGATGTGAGCAACATTTTCCTACTGCTGAGTACTGGAGAAGTGTTTGGCATAGCATTTATTCCAGCTTGAGTCTCTGCATTCAAATCCCCTATGCACAGCAAGGCTGAAGCCTGGACTTTGTACTTGCTGCTCCTGATGGAACGTGCCTGCAGCCCAAAGGAGAAGGTTGTCCATGAGCACTGAATCCTTGCAGCTGGCCTCCTGCACTGCCAACCCTATCCCAGCACAGGTCTGCAGCCTGACTGGAAGAGATCCTCTGAGCTCTGAATTCCTTGGAAGGCACTCCCTGCTTAACAAAATCCAAATATTTTATTAAAGAGGCTCAGATGGAGGTTCTGTATTTTTAAATGCAAAACATTAGCCTTTTGTGGCCAAATTCTGCAATGCTTACAGCACACAACACCGTGAGGAGTCCCACAGGTAACACTCTGTGTTATACCTGAGGAACACCACAGTCCCAGGCTGTGCTATGCATGGCTTTGGTCACCTGTTCATTTCCAAACAGGCTGGGGTTGACTTCACCATTTCCCATGAACCTTCTCACTAGAAAACATACTTTCCTGATGACTTGAAATAACAACTGACAGAGCTTCTTTTAAAGCTGTCAGGGGAACCTCTGTTTCTGAGGTATATAATAAAAACAAAACAAAATTCAGTGAGCAATTTATTAGAATTTTAGCTTTTTTCTAACCTGTAAGTAGATTACAGAAGCCATTCCTTTGAAAATCCTCGTGTTTTCTACATGATATTCCACTTTGTGCACATTTTTATGCTTACACTGCAGACACCTCGAATGCCCCAGAGAGGACAAAAGAGCAGCAAGAAGCAGAGACTTTGACTGAACCAAAAGTCTTTGCATAGACAAATAGGCATTGTAAATGGATTTGTCCAGAAACATTCCAAAGCATGGACCAAGTTTTCAAAGTGCCTAGTAGTCAGCTTTAGACATGGAAAAGCAGCTCTCAAGACAAGCTATCTCAAACTACCTCTTCACTGGATAGGAGTAGAGCCTGCTGTAGTGGAGGAAGGTAGAAATACCTGAGCCTGAAGAAAGCCCTCCAGCCTGAGTAACCTGCCCAAGAGCAAGAGATGCATTCCTTGTAAGGAATGGTCCCTGAGCTTGTGTCACTTCACACAAGCTGCAGGTAGCCAAACACACTAGGGAAATACAACACAAAGCTCAAATTGCAACTACTAGGAAAATTTATAGGATATCTGCTTTACTGAGTGTCTTCTAATGGGTTTGAGGGCCTAAGAGATTGTCCTGAGCCTGACAACAGGCTTGTGGACAAAGGGCTGCAAGCCTCAACAGGATCACCAGCCTGACAGCAGCTCAGACTACCACTGCCACAAAAAAAAGCTTAGGAGCCACTGCTGGTGGTAACAGACCCACATAAATTTTGAAATTAATCCCTTGGAAACATGCAGGTCCTTCTCAATAAGGGAATTCTCAAGGATACGAGAATACAAAGTTGTAGCTGTTTTGTCCAATCCCAGAAGTCTCTAGCTATCACAATACCTCAGCACTGAAATGGGATTAACTCTAATGGGTGTACTGGCACTTCTTCCCAAGCCCAAAAATCAAGCACCGATGTTGCATGACAACAAGCATCAGCTTTGCCATTTTCACCTTGCCAGCTGCTCCCTCAGTTTTGCTGTTTTATCTTTACTGACCAAGATCCCACTGGGAGGCTCCTGGGCACCACTTTCCCCCTCAGCCCTGCAGAGCGGCATCCTCCCCCCATCCAGGAGCTGCCCACCGTCACTGCCGGCTGCTCACTGGAAGATCAGCTCGGAGGTGCCTTGGCAGCCTTGCTTCAAGCCCTGTTTCTGCCCTCTTCCTCCCAGCTGCTCCACAGCTGCTGAAGCCTTAACTCTCCTCCTGCCCTGCAGAGCTTTAAGCCCTAATAACAAGGGAGGGAGGGATGTCTGTGCTCTGTGTTTATAAAACCCCTTTTTGTTTTATCAACCCCCAGGCCCAGTTCTGCACTCCCTGCATTTCTGGTGTACCCAAATGAGGGCATGGAACAGCCTGATTCATACAAATCTGATACCTGAGGGAGGAATATGGTGTAGAAGATACACTTCTGAAGATAATACTCAACAGAAATATATTCCAAGAGAAATCTGCAGAGCTCTCAGGCAATGTTAGGTGTATCAAGTAATGCCACACCCAAGGGTGAACACTGCTGGTTCAGGGTTTAAGAAAAGCCTTAAAAATCACTCCTAAACAGACAGAGGTTTACACACTCATGCAGGCATGGCTGCAGCAAAGCTGTGTCAGACACACAGATGAATCCATCTCACTCTCTGAAGACTGCTGCAGTGAGCCCCAGTATTCTGCCTGATGCAATGGTTCCTGCAATCCTTCTGATGTCTGTTAGAGGCATGAAGTGCTGCGAGCAGAACTAAATGGAAGTGCTCCAGGTTCTGAGTCTTTCTCCAACCTTTGAGACCACTAAGATAAGGCAAGTTAAAATAAATTTTAAAAATAAAATAAAATAAAAGCATGTAAAATAAATTTTAGGTGAATGTTCCACAACTAAGAGTAAGAGAAAAGCACGCATGGCACAGTGTTCCAGCTTGGAGGTCTCTATCCTCACATAATACTAAATATCTTTAGCATTAAGTATTTCTAATTTATTATCATTTGCAAGCATCTGGACAACCTGGCAACCGTGGCAGGGTTGGGGTTTGAATCACAGGATAATAAAATCTGTAGAGAAACCTGTAAACCAAGCAGATGAAGATGGGGCCATTAGTTAATGTGTGTCACTGGTGTGTTAGCTTCAACCCCACGCTGGCCACACTGTGAAGGGGCAGGGATGAAGCAGCTGAGGTCTGGCAAGCCACTTTCGAAGGAGCTTCCAGAGAGATCTTTACAGAGACAGGTATGTAGTGCTGCACAGAGGGAGGGGTCAGCCACCCACAACACACTCCCAGCCTTCATAGTCTCCCTCCAAGGACACACCTCCTTCTGCCTCAGGATCTTGGCTTTCACTTCGCTGTGGAGGGGCCCAACAGTTTTGCTTCTCTGATGCTGTGCCCTGGCTTCAGCATTTTTGCATTTTGTTGCTTTTCCAGTGAATGCCAAAAAAACTCTGAGCTGCTTTTGGCAGTCCTGCATGGGGCAGGTGTTCATAGTGAGAAAATTGTTTTCCAAAGCAAGCCAAACTTAACTTTTGACATGGGATTGCAAGTCTGAACTAAAAAAGACTAATCACATACCTGAACCATCAGTATCATATGTCGCTTTGACCTAAAACAGTCAGAAGTCCATCCTCTCTCTGCATGGGCAACAGAATTTTTATGAAACACCTTGACACCTCTTGGTTTCTAAACTTAGATGTTTTTCATACTGGCTCCCTCCTGCCAGCAGTCATTAAAAATCCTTGCCCAGTCCCTGGTTGTCTGCAGCACTGACTAAGTCACTCTGCTCATGCGTTGGCACCTGTGACAGCTCAGCACCACTCAGCTGGGAAGAAGAAGCACCTTCATCTTGTCTGTTCACAGGGAAGAAACTTACACCTTCCCCTGCCTTTCCTAGAAGACCAGAATAGAGAGAAAAATAGGAGAAAGGAAAGGGAAAGGAAAGGGAAAGGAAAGGGAAAGGAAAGGGAAAGGAAAGGGAAGGGAAAGGGAAGGGAAAGGGAATGGGAAAGGGAAAGGGAAAGGGAAAGGGAAAGGGAAAGGGAAAGGAGCATCTTACTTTATTTTAATGAGTTTTCACAAATGTGCCTCAAAAGGATGATTTTTACCTTCCTTTCAAACTCCTTCCTTCCTTCCTTCCGTCCTTCCGTCCTTCCCTTAGCTTTCATTCTTTCATTTTTCCAGTCCACTTCTCTTTTCTTCATAATTTTTTCCCCAACTATCTTGTCTTGAAAACTAGCAGAAGAGAGAATATACAAGAGACAAAAAATACAAAGGAAAAGTATAAATTTACCAAGTTGAAGGAAAGGTGGGTGCAAATCCCAAACTGGTTTGTTAGTACTTTTGAAAATTGACATTTGAAAAAAATAAAGGTTTTTTCTGTTTTAAATAATTTGTATCTATTTTATCTGTTTTCTACATCTAAAGAAAATGTGCTCTTTTGGCAGAAGATGATTTGTTCAAACTCAGATTCTGAGAAGCTTATACAGCATCTCCCTCTTCTTACAAAGATTTAAAGATAATAGATCTGGATAACTCATGACACTAATAAATCATCTGCAATTTACTTAGGAAAGATTTTTGCTTAGTGGTTTGATAATTTTTAAGGACTCTGGTACAAGATTGACCTGATTTGTGGGAAAATCAGACAGTTTTGGCCTTGGGCACCAGACTATTCCTTTCAAGTTGAGAAGCTAATGAAACAGTTGGTGAAGTTCACTTTATATACACTGGGTGAGGGTGGCATTGGATATTTCATCCATACAGGCAAAAAGGAATTAAATCAGTTCTGTACAGATGCGAAAAGATTTCCATTTTTTTAACTGATGTTTAATACTTAAAAGGTAACTCTTACTCTAAAACTTACTAAAGAGGAAATTAAAGAATGATTAAAAAATAAAAAGAACAAAAATAAAAGAGGGGGGAGGGGATGATTTGTGTTGTTTTAGAAAGAAAACTCACATTTCTTGATTTTCCTGAGGAATTCATTTCAAACTTATGGTTTCCAGACAGCAGTGTGAGCATATAGCCAAGCTTTGCCCAATATCTCAAGAGCAAAACATCACAAGTTGCCTCAGCAGAGCAAAACCTGGTGCAGTAAATGTTGCTCTTCTCTCAACCCCAGAAAGCATAAAAGTTCACTTAAGTAAAGATCACCAAATTTTTTGGCAGTGTTGTGCCTCAGCCACACAAGCTTTCAGGGTTAAACAAGGCATGGAAAGGGAAATTTGCAAGGAGTTTTTTCACCATTTTGGTAGCTGAGTGAGGCCTGTTGGCTGTTCAAGATAGAAATACAATAACCTAGAAACTGTGGACTGTGAGGAGGAAAAGCCTTCCTGGCACACAGTGAGCAAAAGTGAGTGACAGAGAGGACGAACTGCAAGGGGAAAAATACACCACGAAGACACATGACCAAAAGTAAAAATGTTAATGAGTCAGGACATAAAGTAACTAGCTTTTATTTAAACTTATGGTTTAAGAAAGAGACTATAATCTGCTGGAATGTCTTAATTTCAATGGAAGTGTAAAAACAGAATCAGGATTACTTAGTCTCACTAAACATTTGCTGACCCATTTTTATATTGTCCAGACATGCTCCAGTTTAGGTCTCCATATGCCACTTTCCTATAATATGCCACTTTCCAACAATTCATCCCATCATTTCACCTAAAGCACTTCTTCTTAAAAATGTTGTGAAGTAGCCACTGTGGCAGCACACAACCTTGAATCAGCATCAAATGATAGGCAATAAACCTGCTGTACACCCCGGCCCTGCACGCATCTCTCTCAGTAGGGACCCATCCAGACACCCACATACACACAAATAATTTTAGATTATCAAAGGTGCCAGCTCAAGCACAATACCCCTCTGTGTATGCATTGAGTCATTCATTCACACACAGATACTGCAAGATGCCAGGAAAGCCCAGCACAAAAAAAGCTACCCAGTTCCTGCCATCTCAGCCCTGATCAAGGTCAGCCTGCAGCTGGGTAAGGAGACAAAATGTAAAAGAAGATTCTGGGAGCAAAGACACCTCACTTTGCCTTGCACAGGGCTGAAGCTGAAGCGGCCTTGCATAGTTATTACCCAGTAGTTCGAGTTGATTTGTTCTGCCTGTGAGTTTTGATTTGGAAATGCAGCAAGCCTGAGGAAAAGGATATGAAATGACCTGTAGTTGGGACTTATATTTTTCCTTCCCCAGTGGATGTGCCTGCATACCTGCCTGCAGTGTAATAGTGCAATAAATTGAGTGCATATCTATATCCACAAAGGGTCAAACTCTGCTCAGAATTACACCCGTGTAAATCCTCAGTAACTCCACTGGCCTCACCGGAGTTATTTGGCACAGATTTACACTTAGGTAACTGAGAGCCGGTTTTAAGCTACAGTATGAAAAGTGTTTCACCTTCAGGGTAAAAAAAATGCTACTAATGTCAGTTGTTGTTACATTTAAAAAAACCAGAAGGAATTTCACCTGGATGGGATCCATCCACAATCCATGACATTTGCATGAACCTTTTCCCCTTATTTCTGGTGTGCATGGATACATGTCAAATTTTAATTCACAGCGCATCCATGCCTTTTGTTTTGGAGGGGCTATTATGCCTTAGATCAATCATCAGGAAAAGGTGTCTATATTGATAACACATTTGCCCCTGAGATGCTACAGGATGTTCCAAGCCAGATTTCCTTTGAAGCCAGGCACCACTTTTATTATCAAAGCATGAAAAATAGCTCGCATTCATGACATCAGAATGCAGCCAGCACACAATCCTGAGGGCTAAAATGAGACTCCAGTTACATCACGTAAACCCAGAGGAGTTGTAGACATTTTTCCCCATTCCTGGGGTGCAGATGTCCTGCCTCAGCAGGGTCCTGTGTCCCTGGGGCTGCCCTGGTGCCCAGAGGCAGCGCAGGACTCGTGTGACAGAGCCATGTCACCTTTGGGCACAGGGCAGGCAGCCACTCCTGACCCACAGGCACACAGCTGAGGAGGGTGTGAGGATGGAAAAATACAGGCTGTCAATTGTGACCTTGTGCAGTCATCGATCACAAATCGAGCTGAATCCCTTTAAAGCATCTGAGCCATCAGTGATGATATCAGGAGGGTTCTGGCTCTAGGGATTCAAGGACTAATTTTCCAGAGGTCTCCCCACCTCATTCTGGCTCCATGCTGGAGGTGCAGAGGGAATGGTAAATTTCAGCTAAATTTCATTAAGATACAACAGAAAGGTACGTGGGTTTGCTTTGTAACCCTATTAGAGCTTACAGACCAGTTAGTTAGAAATACAAACTTTGTTCTTTGAATAACCTCAGCTTGAACTGAGTCCTGGAAGGACTATCTTTGAGTTAAGGTAATACGAAGCAATAAAGCTTCCTGAGAACAGAAGACTGCCAAAGTTTAAGTGGTATATTTTATGATCTGGATTATTGTCCATTGGGGAGCTCAGATGAAAACACAGACTCATTTCATTTAGATCTCTAGTTGTGATTTGAACCATGATCCAAATTTCCAATAAAAATACTCAAAGAGCAAAGCCAGTGCTTTATCCACTGCATACCAAGACTTGCTGGCCTTTTTCTAAAAATTCGCAGTAATCCAAGGTCAAATAATACATGTGCAATGACTCAAATACTCCACAGAATTTCAGCTTCCACCATTTCTTCTCTTTCAGTAGTGCAAAGCACATACAAAATGATGTACAGTGGGGTACATCAGACACGATAGCAACAATTATGCAAATAATCTGCAACAATATGAATGAGAAGAAAAAATCTCTATCATTTCTACAAATGATTTTGTGCAATAAATCTTCACTATTTCTTGGGCTTATCCTAAAAAGCAGTTGGTAGCATGACCATACTCCATTCTCTCAGATCAGGCACAAAAGTACATGTGCACAGACATGTACCAAGTATATCTGTCTCTGTATCTTGGGAAGATAGTCATATTAACAACTGATCAAAACTATGTGTATTGTTTTCTCCTCAAGGGAATGAAATTCAAATGGTTTCTGTGAGCAGCATGGGAACAACAAAAAAAATCTCTAAATAAAATCTCTAAATAAAATTGACTACAACCAGCTACATTCTCTCATGCAAGATGACAAATGGTCTGACTTTTCTGAAAGGTCATTAGTCAAACTCAATTTTAAAATACTCAATTCAGGGAAAAAAATCTCTAGATGAAAGCCAAAGCTCTACAGAGAACTAAAGAAAAAAAATGTCTACCAACATGTTTTTTGTTACTTGTCCCTATTAAAAACCTAAACTGTAGGCTATATTCCAGTAAGGAGAAGTCAACTGTATTTTCCTCTGACAAGTCAAATGAATTTAAGTCTGTCTTTACACTTAGACAACAGAGAAATGCAGCAGAACACATGCATTGTTATAGAGCATAATCAGAGGTAGCTTTAAATACAGAAATACTCAGAAATACAGTGCAGAAAATCAACAAAACAGAGAAGCAGCAGTTCCTTGTCTCAGCACAGCACCTTACAATGAAAAGGGAGAAGAATTGGCTCTCCCATTAATTTTTTTTCATTTCTACCAAAGTGTTTGTAACTTGAATCAGTGTCAGCTTACAGGTCCTGCACTGCTTTTATGGCCGTTCTCCATTAGTGGCAATGGGTAAAAAATGTTTCATTCATACACTGAGAAAGCAAAATGTTCCAAAAATATTCCCATTCCATTTCAGGCAGAAGGTAACTTCAGGTCTTCTCCCTCTTTGCATGCTTGCAAGTAATGTTGTGTTGGAATACTGATCCAGACAGCCTCTCAGAATCACAATATCACAGTTTCAGTGTCCTGCTTGAGGACATCCTCAGTGATTTGTAAGAAGTGGAATTGCCTTTTGCAGGAGAAACCAGGAAATGCTCTTTCCTCTAGTGCTTGAGTTATGGGATCCCACACCTCTCTAAAGTGCCAGAAAAGCCCTCTGGATTACTGAGTGCTCTGGATTTCCCTCCCTCTCATGTTTTGCCCTGAAATTCAGGTCTGAATCTGAAGTCTCTCTGTGATAGCTGTGCCAAACCAGGGACATATTTACAAATCATCACTGTCTGTCCCAAAATGCACTCCACTTTGTCAAAAAAGTACAAGACTTCCTGTGTCTGAGGTTTGTTACCCAATGGTTACTGTTTTGTTTTCCTGTCATGACTGGATAACTGGCCCCTGAGAAACAGTGATACACAATAAAAATATACTATGCTAATGGAAGTTTTAACTAAACAGAATTTGTGCATCTCTGTTACATTCATGTCATCCTACAGATTAAATCTGAGATCTGCATCAACAATTGGTTTGATATCAAAAAAATGAGAAAGAATTTGACTCAGCACTATCAGAATTCTACATCATTTTTCCTAAAGATGTCTGCAGTCTGTTCTTCAGCTAATACTCCTGACTACATGCATAGCTCCAACAGACTGGGAACATGAGAGGGCCTTAAGTCTGAGCATTTGGATTGCCCCTCATCTCTGAATCACACTCACTACTGTACCTGGATTAATAAGAACTAAATTAGCTTATTCCACCGAAAACCAAAGGAGACTATTTTGCACAGGACCTAGAAGTCATGAAAGTGAAGAAAATCCACTTTCACATTTTGAATATGAGCTGCATTATTTTAATGTAACTCCTTTTTGTCAAGATTTTTGGCCATTGGTTCTGCCTGAATACAGAAAATCATTATTCATAATTTGTACTTATTATTCTTCCCATCTCTGCTACTTAAATAAGGAGGTAAAGCCATGCTATATGGCCAATCACAAGTAATAAATAAAGAAGACTTAATGAGAAAGCTTCTTGTCTGAAAATTATTGATCCAAATTTTATGGCAAAAACTTTTAAATATTGAATACAGCCATGGCTAATACGACTGGTTGGTTCATGGAAGATTCTCTCAAGCTGCACGATTTTATTAATACATGAATGACTAACAATTTCTCTATAAAAATATATTAAAACTGCCAGATTTATAAAAGTCAGACAAATCCTCCATTTTTCTGTTCACAAACTCTCTAAATCCCTTTGCAGAAGATCCCAGACCTCAACTGCATTCCTCAAGGATTTACAGGGCACCAGAGGAACAGCAATCTGCTGCAAATGAATATGTGCATTCAAAAGCATATGGAGGCTTTTCCAGCTTTTCACGTACTTCACTCAGATTAATCTTCCTGAAGGCACTGGATGGATTTGCAAGGGCAAATTTAATCGCTGTTCCACTCTGCCCCTTCACAGCACATCCATTGTGTCTTGTTGATGGGAATAACTGCCATGCAACTGGAGGTGAAAGGAACAGTGGCTGGAATATTGGAGGGAACCCGCAATCTTAACAAGATTTATTCCTCTTGCAATAATACGAGCTAGGACTGTGGATCAGATTCTGTTCTCAGTTACTGTGGTCTTAATCTGAAGTACCAGCACTGATTTTGGCAGACCCCCCCTGGATGTAAGGCCCAACCCAAAGATTGCCACTGATTTGTGCTGACTGTGTAACAGATGGTTATTCCAGCATAAGAAATTATCCTAGAAAAAGTTAACAATGCTTTTATCAACACTGCATTAGGGAATGCTTTGTACTAACATGGATGATGCTTAGCAAGGTTTACTGTTTTCCTTTTTCTGCTTTTTTGGTCCATGTTTATGTCCTGTTCCAATTCTAAATACAAACACAGAAAAGCAAATTTTATTCCTCTGTCTGCTATTTTCCCTTCATTTGCTGTAATATTTCTAAGATATAAACAAAAAGAAAAATGCTACATGAAAAGCAAGGAAAAATGCTACAGCACGAATGCATCACTACAGAACGAACGTTGGACAAAAATTATTTTTCTTTCTTCTTATCATTCCACCCCATGTTTTATCTGGGATAAGTTATTCTTCATATTGCATGCCATGGGTTTTGGGGGTTTTTTTGGTTTTTTTAAATTTCCTGGTCAGGAATGAAAATGTATTCAGATGTGGATGCTAAGGAAAAAAATATGGTTAATATGTTTTCAAGATTTGCCATGCTAAGTAAAAATGACAGTGTTGCTGTACACAAATTTTTAGCTGAATATTTACATAGATACTAGGATAAGCTGGTTCAGGATAACAGGATCCACCTGTTTTTTCTAATATCTCAGCATGAGTTAGATTAGCAGGATATGATTTATTTGGGTCAATAGGAAAAGATCTTCTCAGTTGTCCTGGAGATTTGAAAAAATGAAAAGGCCACTGCTGTATTTTGCACTACAGGTTCTGAAGAAATCTCTTCACTCTTCTGAATCAATGTGTTAAAGAGGAAAAGGCTGCAAGAATCTTTCTTGCTCTTCCCTCTTTTGTCTCTCTACATGAGTTGTGTCCAGTGGTATTGACAGCCAAAAGAAAAGATGATCAAGTATTTTTCTTGAGGAAAAATTTTGACAACCACAAAGGAGAAAAAACCCATAGGCCAGGTTTTTCCTTTAAAAAAATCAGGAAATAAATAATAATATTAATTTTTAAAACCCAAACAAAATACAGCAGCTGTTTCCTTTCAAAAAAATTTTTGTTTCACACACAAATGCTTTGGCTTGACTGAGTTCTTCTTCTCTTTCTTGACAAAAATGTTGAAACCTTCCCAAAAGAAGGAAGTTTTTAGAGATGATGTCAAACCCAAGTTTCCTCGTGAAAACCAGTTTTATAAAAATGTCAGTGAGGCCGTAGGCAGAGCGAGCGGGGAGGGAGGGTGAGGAAGCAAGCAGCAGTGGGTGGTTGTGTTTTTCTGGAAGGGCAGTGCAGGACATGGCAGGGTTTGTGCTGCTCAGACCTTTGCATTCACTGCCTGCACATCAGCTGCTCCAGCTGCGCTCTCCCCACACCTGCCACTGCCCCTGCTAGCCGTGGGATTTCAGCCTCATTTCAGGGAGACTGACTGTGAGCTCTTGCCTTGTCTGGCAGCTTTGGCAAGAGGTTTGCAAGAGCTTAGGGTGGCTTTTGGAGCAATCCATCATGGAGTGTTAGCAGCAGAGCTAACTGGATGTCAACACAGGAAAACGAGGCAATGTTGGTGCAAGAGGAAGAACAGACAGCGGGGAAGATATGGTGAACACAACACCAGGGATGAACAGGAATATACAGACCAGGAATAGCAGAGTGAGGAGATATGGGGAGGGCACAGATATTTCCACATTGTCTGACCATATACCTTGCACTAGATGATATTTGGGGTGGGTGGGGCAGGGAGAAGAAGAGCTCACTGCTTCAATTCTTTCATGTGCCAGAGCTCAGACACATAAGTATGGCAAACATTATGCTTCTGAATGATCAAATAAATAAATAAATAGAAAATTTCTTGCATGGTTTGGCCAGGCAGAAATTGGACTCCCCCCAATCAAAACAGACCTCCCTCTCCCCCTTAAAATATCTGGAAAATGAAGCAGTTTTAAAGCCCCACATACTGAGTATACCTTTCTTATGTTACAGGCTGCTGCCTTTTTCCACCCAACACATGGTAAGGATTATATTTAAATAAAGATTTAACACTCATAAATGGTTTCTTTTAATATTGCTGTAAAGTAATGGCTCTTTTATGGGCAAATTTAAACGTCATTCCCCAAAGTACAGCTGCACCCAACAGTACGGTACCGTTTTATGCAGCCTTAACCACGGAGGCACGCTGACCAACAGTGCCTGTGGGCAGAGTGTGGATTTTATTGGCCAATATGAGCTGATGACCCGTGAGCAGAGTCAGTTTTTGCATCTTGTAAAGTCAACCATTGTAAAGGTACCACCACGTGCAGACAGCGAGCAGCTTCCAGCCCAGAACAGCTGAGCACAGCCTCCCTTCTTGGACAGCAGCAGATCCTTTCCAGCTTGTAAAGGTTTTTCCCAACACCACTACCTGTGCAGGCTTCACCTCTCCTGGCAGGGATGCAGCTGGGCTGGCTTTGCACACACTGCTGGAGAGCTGGTGTCAAAGCCTCTGTTTTCTGCTCACCACCTCTCTGAGCACCTGGCCAGCTGAGCCAGCATTGGATTCCTTGTGGTCCCAGGCAGAAAGTCAGATTTTTCCCTCCCATCCCCTCACAGGAGGGTTTGCACTGCTGCCTAATGCAGCCTTTAGCAGCTGGCATATGCAACTGAGCACAGGGCTGTTTCAGATTAAAACTGAGAGTCAAGTTCCCAGCCCAAAATATTACATGGCACAGACATTCACAGCTCTTTCCAGCCTCACAAGATGAAGCATTTGGTGACTTTTCAGGACTCAACATGGACTTTTTTCCAAAATTTGTTGCCAGAATAAGTGGTCACTGCTCAGTTTAAAAACATTCTTGACTTTTAAAAAAAGGCAGGATTATTTTGCTGCCTCATTTTGCAATATTGTATTCCTTGTAGAGGAGAAGAAACTGTCACTCAAGATATTACTAACCATGGAAAATTACAGACAAGACTGGAATGGGCCTAATTGTCTTAAAACAATGGGCACTCCCCTTGCAAAATGTTATGTCATGTTTCTGCTGCCAGAAGATCTCATCCCAAAGAAATCTAAGCAATTATTTATGCATTTTTCTGACATTATATCCTTCCTCTTTTTAAAAGAATCTTAGTTTTTGATGTTTAGAATATGGAAAATACTTTTTTAAAAATCTCATTTAAAAAGCATCATACCCACCCCTAGCCACTGGAGATTCTCCCATGCTCTCTGCATTCCACAATAGGCAAGCTCCTGCCAAAAAAAACTCTAGCAGATCAATCCTGCCAGTGGAATGAGGGATCAGAAAATGTTATCCAAACCCTGCTGCAGCCTAGCCACTTGATAGGACTCATTGCCATGCATGCAGCATATGAATAGAAACCTGCTATTTATTTCAGTCAGCTTCTCACCAGCCAATTAAAAGGCATCCCAAACTGCTTTTGGATCTTGATTCAGCAAATCATCTCAGCACATTTCAGAAAAGATGTGACCATGAAATATTTTGGCTTCATCAAAGATGCACACTCACATTGTTTGCTGTGCACCTCACGCTGGCAGGGGAGATGGCCAGGCAGAAATTTCCAGAGATACCTGCCTAGGGACTACATTTTCAAGGGCATTTCTGGGCCAAGCAAAGAGACCAAATGAACAGCAGCACTTTTCAGTGGATCTGCTCGACTCAGTTTCATTAATTCACTAAATAAATCTCCGATTTGTATTTTATATATATATATATATTACTCCTCAAAAAGACAGACAAGAGAAGTAGCACTTCTGCAGACCCACTGCAGAGCACCAAAATTCAAGTCACTCTCCTTTCCTGCTTTTTGTCTCACAGAGAAATAGAGCTGCCCAAAGATCTCAACACAGCAATTTACTCCAGAGAATGTTCTTTTTCTTTATTGGTTTTTTTTTTTCCTATTGTTATTTTTTGGGATTGATTTTCTTTTCCCCTCTTGCACACATCAGCACACTTTGGGTTTGGTGATTAGTTTTATTTTGAATCTTGCTTTTGGTTTGGTGTAGATTTGAATATTTTCTTCACACTTTGCAAAGACTTTGAACACAAGAACAGCATCTCGTTCAATTTTAAAAATGTGGTTTCCTTCCCCTTTTTAACTGCAAATCATGCTGTGATTTACAGAAGCATATATTCAGAAAACTGGGCCAAGGCTTTTATGACTGGATGCTCCTAAAATCCTGCTTAAATTTTCTGCAGGAGAATGCTGGGGCAGTGAGAGTTTCTTAAAATTAGGATTTATTTAAGAGACTGAGGAGAAACCCAAGAGCTTAAGTTTATGCCCTGGTGCTGGAAATCTTAGCCTAGATTTACATTTTAATTCATCTGTCAGCACAAGCTCTGGGTAATGCAGAATTTCACTTTTTGTTTCCCTCCCACCTTCTCATGAAACCTCAACTAGCAATTCCACCTCCTTTTCATCAGGAGCCTGGCACTTCTCAAAGGACTCAAGCTGCATGGAATTGTCCTTGTGAAAGCTGAAACCAGGAGAAAATTCCTGGGCTTTCAGATTTCATTGCAGAGCCAAAAAGTCGAGTTCATTTTGCTGCAATTCTGCATGTCTCAGGAGCCAAGGTGAAGCTTTTTGTGAAACTGTGCTCAATTTAAAGTGAATGTGGATGGCGGTAGTAACAGGGAGTAGGCACAGGCAATTCTATTTTCCAGGGTAGTCTCAAAGTTTAGCATAATAATGCAGAGAGGTCTAGTATAGCTAGAACTATAAACTGCAAAATGTTTTATGTATCAGCATTTTGAACTGCACCTAAAAATAAGTGGAAGCAAAACAAAATGTTGAACTATGATAAATATTTTCAAGGAAGAACAGATTTGTCTTCTGTCCTGGTTGGATATACTTTTAGTCTTCATTCAAACTGAGCATTTCTGCTTCACCTTTGTTGGGGAGGAAAAAGCTATTGGATGTGTGAGGATGCAATGGAAATCATCTGTGCAAAATGCCAGAGATCAACTCATAAAACCTTCTCAAACTAAAATAAAGTCAATGTCTCCTTTAGCTCTGGCACCAGAATTGCTGCCTAAGCCCCAGGAAATTCTGGCTTCCTTCATCAAGGGGTTAAAAGCCACCATGCTGGGAATAATACATATTCTGCTCTTTCCTTTCCATATCCCCTTTCTGCTCTTTCCTTTTCATACTCCCTGATGGTTAATGACATCCAGTCCCATCTGGATCACAAGCACCATAAACAAACATATCCACCAAAGAACTTTGCCCAGTTAATTGTCTTTGATGAAAATCAATTTCATGATGTTCACATTACAGGCCTTTTTAAGCCAGTCACTCATTTCTGGAGATTTAGGCTTCAATGGTTTGAAGACAAGTGTATACAAATGCACTTGCTAATGCAACACTTCTGCTACAGTGTCACTGGTGTTTGCCACCTTTATTCCACAATTTCAACAGATGCAAATCCTTTCCAAGCATTGGAAGGCTGGCCACATTCACAAGCCTGTCACAATAATGCAATCTTGAGAGTTTTGGATAACAACCCACCCATCACTGATGGCACACAAGGACAGAGAGTGGTGGGCTGGAGGATGTGGGGACAGCTGGGACAGATCTGAGCTCCACAGACCTTCATTTCTGCCCCAGCTCTGGATGATTTTTTGCATTTTCCTTGATGAAGTCTAAACAGGCAAAGATTTCTACATCTTTGCTGAGTATTTCCCCTTGAACAAAATACAAATGCACACAAAAATTATCCTCAAATTGAACCAGCCCTTTTTCCCTATTTTCCATCTTCTGTTTCCCTCTTCCTTTTTTTCACTCAATTTTGAAATTTGGCTACCCTAATCATACCAACATGGGTTGAAAGACTCATAGGCCAAAAGTTTCTTTTTTTCTATGCAAGGATGCAAACATCACTCTGGACCTCTAGCTCACAGGTCATTTCTTCTAAGTCTTGCTTCTCTGCAAGAACAGCTAATATGTATTTTGTGAATGGACTGCTATATTTTTTTCTTACTTTACTAAGGTTTACATGCTTTTTGTGGTATTCTGGTGTTGAAAAATCTCTATGCTAGATCATATTTTGATACTGAAAAGTACCTATCCTGGGTCTCCAGGCTGAATCCTATTTTCCTGTTCTCTTACATCCAAGATCCCAGTAATATATGCTAAGACCAACAAATCAGTATTCCGGAAGAGCCAGCTACCTTACTTCTAAAGTAGCCATCAGATGGTCTGATTCTAGAACTGCTCCTTTTCTTTTTCATTCTTGGGGAAAAAAAGTCTCTATGATTAAAGTAATACAAAATATCAGGAAAATATTATAATTTTGCATATATTTGTATCTCTCATTACAACAAGTGAATTTTTATCCAGAATGTGATCACAACCTGTGATTTCATCAAAGAGAACCAAATCTTCTGTTATGTAGCATGACTCCCTTGGTTATCTCTGCCCCATGTGTTCTCTGCTCCCACTGACCAAGTTCCCAGATTGTGTTATGTGACAGCACCCTGCCAAGAGATCCCTGGATTTCCCTGCCCATTCCTATAATGGCCCTGTGGACTTGGTGGCAGCAATTCCATCCAGACAGAAGACCCAAAAATAAATAATGCTCACAGATCAAGTTGAATAGCAAGCTTGCTTTAGTCAGTGACAAAAAACAATAGCCAAAAGGAAAAAGTATTAAAACCATACAAAATTTTACTTTTCAGGCCTCTAGCTACAGAATGGCTTTTTCTGTTCCCATTATTTCCCAGAGCCAGGTGCAGGTGTGGAGGAACTGGGGGCTGGATCTCATTGTGAGGATGTTGAGGGAATAGTGTAAAAAACCAGGGTTTCACCACACTGCTAAAAGGAAAGCAGTAAGAGAAAGGCCACTAAATGTCCATAATGCTCTGGAGACATTTTGAAGGATGTGGCATTGAGACCAGTATCAGCATTATATAGATGAAGACCCTGGGCAGCACCTGGTTAATTTTCACCATGGCTTAAATTATCTAAGCCCTCTTTTCTCCCAACATCCATTCCTGCTCAGGACCTTCATAGATGGACTTGATTTCTCTTCTCTGGCAAAGGGCAAATTTTTTGTGACTGTCAGGACCATGGCCTCAGAGATGAGGCAGGACTGGAAGAGAACTGCAAGGTATATGGGCAGACAGTGCAAAGATTCAGCAAATGCTAGGCAGTACCAGAGCTCTGTCTTTGGCTCCCTTTGAAACACCTGGACACCTGCAATAATTTCCAATGCAAAGCAAATCAACTCCTGCAAAAACCCACAAGTCTGGGGAGGAAATGAGAAATCTTGAAAGTTTCTTTTTTGGAAAGATGTGTTGCACAAGGTGAGTCACCTCATCATATCTTGCATTGGCTCATAGTTGAAGATATCAAGGAAACTGGGAGCCAGAACAATAACTCCAGAGCTTGTTTGTTTCTATCTCTGCTCCTCCAGTTAAGATATCTTCCCAACAGTTTAGTTAGTAACCCTTGTGGAGCCACCACTGAGTCAGGCAGTGAGGTAGGGAGAAACAGGACTCAGTCAGACAGGGTAGAGAAAAAGCTCAAGGAAGAAACAGGGCAGGACACAGAGAGCAGAAGTGTCTTTTTGCTCTGGGGTTATGCATTTGAGTGAGGTGATATCCACTTATTGTTTCCAAACTCTCAAGTATACCATTTTGAGCAGTGTGACAGAGAGGCATGAGGAGCTACACTGACAGGGCAGCACTTTTCCTGGACCTGGGAAGCTATTTGAAAGCCTGACCATGATGATCTGTACATGGCTCATGTTTGCTTTTGAGTGCCATTTGGGAAGAAAACAGTCTTCTTGCTCTTCAGTAATGAATCTGTCTCAAGATTCCCATATGCTGAGCAGTTCTCAGTCGGCTAATTCAGGAGGCTGTGGCGGAATCTCAGCGTGCTACTTACTACAGAGGACCACTGTAACATGCTCACAGACCAGTCAGACCTTTGAGGGTCTGGCTGAGGTCCACCTGTTTACTCTGTCCACCCTGGACTCTCCCAGTGAAGTACCAGCCTCAGCTGTGGGTCAGGCAGGTGAACAGCAGAGTTTAACAGAGGTGCCAAGTCATACTGGGCAGGACAGAAAAAAATGGAAATACCAAGGGCTGAACAACATATAGCCATTTTTTGGGTGCTGAGAAACACCCCATCTAAGATATTACAGAGCAAGACATCTCTTACCTTAACAAGTCTTTGTCTTAATACCTCCTGAAGGGGCTGCATCTGGTGAATAGATGGAACCAGTTCACCAAGCAATAGTGAAAGAGGGAGGGAATGGAAGATAATGGCCATGGGCACTGGGGCATCTCTTCCCAAAATTGTTGCAGGAACTCCAGCAGCTGGAAAAGTGCCTTAGTTTCCCAGCCTCCTTCAAAATCAAGCACATAGTGTATTACTCTTCTTATCCATACTGATGGATAAACAGATGAGAGAGTGCAGGATGAGACACTGATCTTACCTTGCTAGAATGTGTAGAAAACCAATATCCTGTGGTAAAGCTTCAGCCTTATGCTCTCTTTTAATATAAGCTGTCATTACTGAACCCCAGTATTACCCAGATCTGTTTTACATGAGTCCTTGGCAAGGCAATGTCAGCTGTTCTTAATAAACAAGGCCTGCATTTATTGATTCAATGATGTAGTAAAGGGTAAAGTGTCATCTGGTGTCACTAGAACATCAAACCTGCACATCAGATGCAAGACAACCATCAGTTGCTGGAGAGCTACATCACTAGCTAACCCAGAAGGAAAAACAGCATGTGAAATTTCCATGAAAAACCCAGCTCCTAACTTCTGAGTAAGACACTGATTCTGTCTGTGACCGATATTCCAACTCCCAAGCTGGAAAGACATCATGGACTTATGCTTCCTTCATGACAGCCTCTACTCTAGACTGGTTGTCCAGTTCTATCTTGGCCACAGTTGCCTGGGGCACCCCCCTGCATCCCAGAGCCATTGAATGAAGTGGCTACTGTCCCCATGCTGCTTCTCTGCAGGAGTCACAGGGGTGCTTCTCACTGGATCTCTTCCTTTCTATCTTGTTTTTCCAGCAACCAGTGGTGAATTTTACTTTAAATAATACATTGTTCTTTAGTTTTCATGAAGAATGTATCAGAGACAGAAGCCTTTATGGCATCAAGGGAGTAAGGTGATAGAGCTGATGAGTAATTCCTTCACACTCAGGATGTTTCATCCAAAGCATCTGTTTGCACTAATGTTCTTCCAAGCCAAAGTTCTTGCAGCCTCTGCCTCAATTCCTCAGAATGTTCCTGAAATAGAAGGCTTTTATCTCCAGTCCTGCCCAGAAATTCTGTTTACAAGCAGGGTACTGACAAATCCATGAAAATAAATGTCAGAGCAAGTACATGTACCACATCGCTCACACCAGCTCTCCACAACAAGACAATTAATCCCCAGTGAAACTCCTGAGAACACCTTCCAACAAAAAACATGGGAAACCCCCAGCTTTGAGGAGGGTACAGTTTCCCCTAAAAATGTTGGGTTGGTTTATGTCTGGTTCAAGCCAAAGCTGGTATTCTGCACACACACAAAAAAAATCCCATGAAAAAGAAATGTCTGGCCAGTGAGATAAATCATAAGTAAATTAGCACGAATGCTAGACATGGAGACAGGTGTGTTACAACCCCATAAAAGCATCTTGACTTGGAGCTCCATGTGTACCCTGCCCTGGCGTCTTTGGGGAAGAATCTCATTTGTCCTTACACTCCTGACCTACCCTGTTACAGACCTCAGCCTGCTTCTTTTGCAGAGAGCTTTTTAAGGGGCTGAGTCAAATTGTCCAGAGATGTCAACAAGTTGTGAGAGGCAGGCTCACACTGGCAGCAATTACCAGAGGGCAATGATCAATGGGGGTCTTTTGTTAGCATTACAGGATCACTATTGACTCAGGAAGGAAGTGCCCCCATGGTTTAGGCTGAGCTGAAATGGACAGGCAGCCTTGCCCTTGGCTGCTCACAAGCCACTAACCCACACTTATCTCATTAATTATTCCTGTCCAAATGGCAGCGATCGTTATGATCCACAATCAGCTGAGGAAGAAGAGGTCACAGAAAACACAGAGGCTCCATTTACCAATCCAAGGCGTGCATCCTTCCTCTTATTTGCATCCAGAGTGTTGTACAACTCTGGTGCTGTTCCTTGGACAAACAGGTAACAACACATGACAGCCACACCAGCTCTCTGCAAAAAAAAAAAAAAAAGGTAGAGCTTACATGTTTTTCCACTTATAGAAGTAAAAATACATGGCATAATGACCTTGCTAATTGCATAGATGGGGAGGGGGGAATGGTGTTCACATTCCAGTGCACCCACTTTGCCTTGATCCTCACATACTCCTATCCCAAATTATGGCCAGAGCCATCAATGGTTTACAAGGCACTTGATGCACAATCCCATTGCTTCAAAAGTATAGTTTGTGCAAGGGAATTTATTGGAAGAAAATACATTTGACAGGAATAAAAGACATTTGAGGGATGAGGGCTTCTGGATGGAAGGATGGAGTCTCCTATTAAAGTCACCTTGCACTGCTGAGGGATAAATCACTCCCTCGAACATATTGCAGTCTGTTGTAAAGGCAGATGATTAGTATGACTGAGAATGAAACCACGCTCTGTTCTTACCCCCCACTGTGTTATTTTTCTCCCTTGCACTGAATTGTTCAAGCCACAGCATTTTAAATCAAGCTCTGATTTAAGAAAGGGAAGAATATACAAAAGGAGCAGTATATTCCAAACACACCCTGCCCTTCAAGCTTATTGCTCCCCAACTGCTTCAGAAAGAGAAAGTCATGAGCCCCAGAGGAAACCTTACAAATGCGCACTTGCAAAGTGAAGTGTGCCACGTGTACTCAGCTGGGAAGGGAAAAGTCCCCAGCACCTCTGTTCAACACCCTGAGCCCTGGGGGAGGATGCATTTGCAGCATTTGGTTGCTGTGCCCCAGTCTATCCTGATCAGTAACCAGGGAACAGCAGACAGCCTCAGGAGTTTCAGGACATAAAGAAAGCCCCCAACAGGAAGCCATTTCCTTCTCCAAACTGCATTTGTGCAGAAGGGGTTTTTTTCCCTCTCTTTCTCCCCTCAGGGGGGATAAAATATGGAAAGAAGGAACTTTCAACATCTGCTCTAGATTTTTATTTTAATTTCACTGATTTTTTTTTTTCAAGATTCTTATCCAGTGTCTATAGCTTAAGCTTAAGTCTCTATTTTCCTAACAAACAACTGTCAGACTCAGTACTGTCTGTTGAACAGAAATGCCATCAACCTTTGACTGAAGCATTTGCAGTGGGAAAGATCAAGCATTTATAGACTGGGATTATGCCAGACTCTACTGCACCAAAAGCATCTTACAGTCATCTCCCACAGCCTCGAGAAGTGGCTGAGAGTTGTAAATGGTTCATTCCTACAGCAGTCTGCAATAGCAATCAGGTGGGAGATGGCAGAAGGAGAGGTGATGAGCTCTGAGGAGCTGCATTGGTTTTCAAACACTCCCCACTTTGTGGTCTCCTAGCAAACAGCAAGGGAGTTTAGCAATTGCTCCTCTACTGCTATAGCAGTACAAAAACTGGTGCTAAAAATACCACTCAGGGTCTGTATTTGCCTGCAAAAAGAGATCCCATTTTCAAAAGGCATGTAGGGGAATTTACCATTCCCTGCTGGGTCAAGGGTAGTGCTGACCAAACCCTGCTACTTCTGTTTGAGAGATCCACTCTCCCATGGCCAAAACTAGCAGCTTTTGTTCAGAGCACGAGAGATCAGGGATTTGTTATTCATACTTCTGCAAAGTACTCATGTTCAGCAAGAGATGATCCCTCTCCCAGTTATCTTCCAAACACAGACCTCTTCCTGGGGGTCCATCTCTTCTCCCAGCTAACAAGCAGCAAGACAAGAGGAAAAAACCTCAAATGATACCAGGGACAGTTTACATAGTATATTATGAAAAATTTCTTCACTGAGAGAGCGGTCAAGCATTGGGATAGGCTGCCTAGGAAAGTGGTGGAGTCACCATCCCTGGAAATGTTCAAAATGGACATGGATTAGTGATGGACTTCACAGTGTGGAGTTAATGGTTGAACTCAATGATCTTACAGGTCTTTTATACCCAAACAATAATGATTGTTTGATTCTACTATCAGGAAACACCAAAGGGGAGCAGGAATGGGAAACAGGGAAACACTTCCCTGAGACTAAAGATATCTTCTGCCCTCCCAACTGCCATGTTGCCTCATCAAGAATTTTCTCTGCCCATTTCCACGGGCTGTGAGTGTCACCAGTGATCTCAACAGAGAGGGTAAACAGCCACCACTGGACAGTGATGGTGGCTAAAGGACCGAGTTACATGGACACATATCCACAGAAATCATTTTAATAGCGACTGGCTGACTGGGGCAGCCATGGTGACGGTGACCATGCTTTCAGTCAGGGCAGGACAACTCCTCTACCCGGGCAGAGCAGGGCAGAGCAGAGCAGGGCTGCTGCTGCAGCTGGGCAAGCCACAGTCCCCAGCAAAGCCCTGTCAGTAAGTGGCCACTTCCCCATCAGTGAGAGCCCAGTGGCTGGAGGGGCAAAGCTCAGCCATGCTCCCACAGCCGTGCTGTGCTACACTCTGCACACTGCTGAGCCTGTTTACATAAAGCCATTTCTTGTTTTCCTTTCCAGAAAGAGCACTGCCAATCGCTGGAGGCAGATGTGTTTATCAAGAAGTGTATCTCAAAGCCTGACATGAGATCTGCGGCCTTTGGTGCAGCTGAAAAACTCTGTCAACACCTTGGAGAGAGCAAGCCAGCGGGGCCAGCGGGGGACCAGGCGGGACCGCAGCCCTGCCAAAAGCTACAAGAGGAGCTCAAGCCAAACAAACCTTTTCCATGCCCTCTGTTCAGTATCTAGTGGGGGCGTCCAAACCACAAATCAGCCAGTTCTTACGTGAAAGGAAAAGCCTTTTTTTATTATTATTTTTTAACCTCTCCCCCTCATTTGGAGACCTGCTCTGCCCTTAAACCTGTGAATATATCACTGTATTAGGTCTGAAAGTTTATGTCAGGGGGATGTTGAAGTCTGACCATGCTGAAGATTGCCTGCTTAGGAAATAAAACACCCTTCTAGGGATCACTGCACTTGATGATCAGCCTGGATAAAAAATATACTGAGGGGCAGAGTAAATCCTTCAAGCAGAGACCTGCCGGGTAGGGGAAGGGGGTAAGTCACAGGTTAAAGAGACTTTTTGTTAATGCTTTCAGGCTCTGCCTGCTGCTCCTGCACTGCCACTTCAGAGAGAGCAGTTTCTGTGGGAGCAGAGCGTCACAGAAACCCTCATCACAGGATGGGAGTCGCCCACAGTCCTTGGAGACCACGATGAGCTCTTCCACCTCCTTTTCTAGAAGCACCAGCTCTGGAAGCAAGAAGAAGAAAGGCAGATAATTTGCAGAACACTAAATTCTCAGATCCGTGGAAGGAAAAAGAAGGAAAACAAGAAGAAAAATAAAGAAATCCCGCTTTACAGTGAAATGGAGTTCCTCTGAGTTACATGGAAAATGTTGCCCACATCTGTGCAGAATGCCACTACACTTATTGCTTATCTGGTAATCATCAGTCAATTACATTTGCACTCAGCTAAACTTCCTGAGGCAGAGAAATCTCCAAATCACCTCTTTTGTAAATCACTCTTTCTTCTCCACAGCTCTTCACTCCAGCACCTTCCCCATCCCTCCTCCTTCCTGGGGCATTTTGACTGGTGCTAGGCAGGGTGCCCAAAGGGAGCTATTGCAGCTTCCTGTGGAAGAAGCATAGCTGGCATTCCAGGGGACTCATGTCCTTGAAGCCTTCAAAAATGACAAATAGCTGGAGGGAAAAATGTGCACACACACAAAAAAATGCCACAGCTTTCACAATTGCATACTTAGGAAAAGACTGGGGTTGCATGCAGACAGGTGTAGTCCTGACCCCACATGCATTTTCAGGAATCCCTGAAGCTGGATTCCAGGATGGAAAAGCTACTTTCTCAACCCATTTTCAGTTGGAGCACATCAGCCTTCCTCTTTGTGGGTGTACAATGGGGACACATTCCCCACCACTCCTGGTCCAGGGAGGAAAGCTCAGCTCCCCAGTTCATCCATGGACATGCCATGTTCCAGGCCTGGCCACAATAACACCCCCTGGACTATGCTTCTTACAATTGATGTAAGGAAATTTGAAGGTGCTCTTCTCTGAAGCTTCCTGTTGCTGTTTAGTTTATAACATGAGTATAACAATAAGCAAATCCTAGTTATTCCCTGCTCATGGGCACATGAGAGAAACTGGGTAGGAGGATATCTTGTGATATCTGATATCACCAGTGGGCTCTAAATAGGCAATAAAGCTGTGAGAGAAAGATACCTTTTTATGGACACCCTGTGGAAGTGCAAAGCATAGTGTTTCTCTTTGCATCCACTGGGCTGGCAAGATTCTCACCTTTGGGCCACCAAGTTTTCCTTGCCAAGTTAAAGGTACAGAGCATGGGGCTAAACTTGCTCGTTTGCAGTATCTTATTTCCAGCAGCAATTTCAAGATGGTTTCCATATTTCTTTTCTCCCCAAACTGCTTAAGTCTTGCCTAAGTCTGTTTGGATGGTTCTGGCAGGCTCAGAGAGAACTGTTTCTGAAATTCGGGCTCATGAGAAAGACAGCTTTCTGGTTTCTCCCATAATGCATGGTTTTAGTTATTTTCCAAACCAAAAACCCCAGACACAGGGTTTTTTACCCTTCTGCTCCCCCTTCCTGTCATTCAAAGCTTTTGCATCGACCACAGTACTCATTCTCTTGTATCTCCAAGAGCTGCAGCTTATAATCTTCACACCAAATGAATTTCTGTTTATAGTCTCACAGTTGGCCATAATAAGAGGGGCTTCCCAAATTCAAAAAATCAGAATCTGCCTCTTGCATGTATTTTCCACTTAATAAAATGCAGCAACAGGACCATAATTATCAAAAAATAGATGAAAACTTTTTTCCAGAGTTTATTCAGAAGCTACTTAAACACTGTACATTAGGTTCCACAACAGGCTTTGTGTTGGCAAACAGATAAGGAATACATTGGGATAGATTTCCCAAATGGGCTCAATCAGCACCATTCCCTTGGCTCCATTCACGTAGTACAAGTCTGGCCTGAGATATCTAAGACAGAGGCACCATGACCAGGAGTTAAATTAGAGTCTGCAATTCCCATTAGTATTTCCTGTAATAGGAATCTTTGCTGGAACTGCCATATCTTGGTGCTTCCTGAAGGACAAGTAATTATTGGGGATGTCAGAAAAAAATCCTTCTGGATAGAGTCATGCGCACACCTACTTGGGCACACAGGGCACACCTCTGCTGGGAGCCTGGCTTATTTTTCTGGGTAACGAAACACTGAATGTCTGCTTTGCTGGATGATATTTTATGCATGTAGATGACAGCACAGGCAAAATATCAAAATAGTCATTTTCTCTGGCTGGTCGACAACGAGGTTTGCAACTTCCAAACTAAAACACGTTACCCTTTGGAAAGACCACATTACTGCCAATAGCCAAAATGTTCAAAGCTGCTTATCAGCCAGGCTTGGGGTAAGGCCAGAGCACCTCTGGAGCAGAAGCCTTTCTGTGCCCATACATCACATCATCTCTGTTATCAGCCACTTCTCTGCAAGCTCACAGTGAGGCTTCTCACAATCCTTCTCATCCAGTCCACCAAGGCCTAGAGGAGGAGGATGAGAAAGCAACCGAGCTTCTTTGCTGAGTGTTTCCTGTTTCATTTGTTTCTTTGTTTTGAGAAAGAGAAGAAAGAATCTGTCTTGAATGTCATGTATAGAGACTCTGGCTCTGAAGCTGCTGCAGTGCTCCTATTCAGCCCCGAGCATCCCCAGGCTCAATGGCCTTTTATCCCTCGACCAGTGACATGACAGGAACTGCGGTTACCATGTCACCCGCAGCTATTGCAGGCTCAGAGGGATCAGGACCTCCAGCCACATGTTATGGACTCAATACATAATCACAGAGTCCCCTGAGCTCCATGAGCACTCAGACCTGGCAATGTAACTTTTGGAATGCATCTGCCCTCTCCAGCATGCCATTTACATTATACAGCATGCACAAAAATCTAAACATTTGACCATTTTTTTGTACGCAGTTAGGAGAAACAATTTAAGTTTCAGCCAACTTGTTTTGTCTTTAGCGAGCTACAGTTTTGCAAGAGCACTGTGAAATTGCTGACAAAAAAAATGGGATCCCTTTCACCTGCTCTGGCACACAAATTGCAGTTAAAATGATGCAGATTTCTCTTTTTTATGTCAGAACTGTTTATTCTAGGGTTGACTACTTGACCTTCTCACTCCCTTGCAGTTGGATAAGTCACCTAGTGGTGATCCCCAAGCTGAGCTTGTGAGCAGGTTGCTGGTGAACGTGCCAACAGAAAGCAACTGGGCAAATTTGCCTTTTGCAGGCATTTGGGGCCTCAAAACTCATGAGCGATACTGGGAACTCGAAGAAGCATCAAGCCACACAAATTGGACTGGTTAGAAAATCAAAATTCAAATTCGCAGAAAAGATATTCCACTGTGTATTCAGCTCCAAGTTGTATATCTATTGCCTGCTTTGTATTAAAAGCTTTCTCCTGAAATAAATGCACATGTTTTCCCAGGATTTCATAAGAGTCCACAATTGCATTTAGACACAATAAGACAGTCCTCAGCTTTTCCAGCATTGTCTTTCTGTTTTCTATGAGGGAAGCAACGTGAAAATCTTCCTAAACCAGCTGTAACAACTTCAAAAAATTGTCTTGGTATTTTTCAAGCTGTAGAAATGTTTCAGTTTTCTTTTTTAGGGTTTTCGTTCCCTTGCTAAGGCTAGAAGTATCAGGGCAAGGGTGTGGAAAACATTGCATGTTTTTCTCTACGGGAACGCGGCTTCTACTAACGCAAATTTTCACCAGCTTTCCCATTGTATTAAATAAACCCATTGCCTCAGCGGAAAGCCGTCCAGGGGAAAGGAATTCTGCTGGAAACGGGGCCGCTCCCCGGTGTCTGCTGCCCTCCGGTGGCTGAACGCACAGACGGCTCCTATTTTTCCGATGTTATCTACATATATATGTACCTATAAATACGCACACATCTATACATACACGTATGTAGGTATACAGGTGTGCATACGCACATATATAGACGTGTGTGTACACATGTATTTATATGTGTGTAGATACATACGCATATATATGTGTACATAGATAGACATATACATAAAAAACATCGTGTGTCTCCTAACTAGAAATTCGTCCTCGACCCCAAACCACCCCTGCACTTCTGGCAATTCACAAGATTTTGGGATGTCATTTAATGACACTGCATAATACTCCCTAAATGACAGCAAAAAAGTAGCACCTCATAACAGATAGACACACGCACAGACCCCCAAGCCAAACAAACACATCTGTGTGGAAGGAAATAATCTGTGGCACAGCAGTAACTGCAAGACAAAATGGGATGTGGGTGAGTGGGGGCTTTGAAACCCTTATTTTTTCCTTTCTTTTCTTTTTCTTTGTTGATTGCTGTGTTGCTTTGTTGTTAGTTTTACACCTCAGCCCCCATACTTCCCCAGGGAATCACTTTCCCTTGTGGAGCTTGCAGACGTGACACTGTGGGAAAGATGCCGAGTTGTACTTTGTGCTGCTTCGTTGCCACCAGCACAGATCTGGCTGTTTTCCAGCCAGCATTCTTCTGTGGTGCCTTAACTTCATGGAAAGGAGAAAGCCAAGGATTTGGGGGGAAGGTTTCAGGTTTTCTCCAGTGCAGACAGCCCATGCTATAGAAACAAACAAACTATGCAGTGAAAGCATTTTAAAGTCACAATTCTCTGACTCTGTAAGAAAGCAAAACAGACTAGAAAACCACAGGCTTTGTATTCAAAACCCTCAGGGTGCAAAGTGGCCTGAATAAAACCAAAAGAAATGCTTGTCCAAGAACAGGCCAGAAAGGCGATGTGATACTGGAGAAAGACTGGGAGAGGCTTGGGGACAGAGGATTAGTAAGAGGAGGGGAGAAAATGAGGGGGGCTCTGCGGTTCAGCAGTGACCCTATAACAAGCTCATCAGCAAACACATCCATTTCACCACAGGGCATGCTTAACTCCCAAATCGGTTCCTGGGAATGACCAGTGCACTGGGAAAAGAGAGGAGGGGGAGACTAATTTTGCACAGGGTCAATTATTTCCGATTATTTGGAGATGGGAGAGGAGATTCTTTCCAAGCCCAGTGGGTAATCAGACTTGTGCAATGAAGTGTAGCATTTGTTTCTTCTTGTTGCCATAGCAGATATATCCCCTCGGCTGTGCAACCATCTCTATTTCCCTGAGCCCTCCCCAACTCAAGGCCCCTTTCACTTCTCACAAAACTACGCAGTCATTTCTTGAGGGAGTGAATTACAGCAAGTTATTCCCTAAAGAACCTTCCTTATTTAGAGAGAAACCACAAGCCAGGGAAATCTGGGAGTGGAGAAAGAGAAAAAGAGATCAGGCTTGTTTAGAAGCAGCAGCTAAACAGCTGGGAGATCTTTCAGTTGGTTTATATTTCTAACTCTGTTTGGGTCTTGCTTTACAACCTCGAATGAAAACAAATCAGGATTGTTTCCTCCTTCTTGGAATGTCTGTTTAGGATTTTAAGGGAGGAACAAGGAGGGGGAGAGGGGGAACAACTCCACATGGGTTCTCAGGAATCAGTGCTTTCCAATGTCTGCAGCCTCTTTATCCCCCTGCTAACCTCTCCTGCACACATGCAGCCTCACTCTCTTCCAGCCACGAAATACAGGGACATTTGTAAAAGTGCTTTGTCAAAAAAGGTGGCTTTTCACCCTTCTCTTGGAAAAGGGAAATGTTTTTTTCTGTGTTGGGCCACTTCAGAATAAACTGTCCTGGAGCATCACACTGATTTTTTTTTTTTTTTTTTTTT
>VWYP01001846.1:126357-161418 GCA_013400435.1 Pycnonotus jocosus | reverse complement strand
CACCAGGGTGTAAAACAAGGACTAGATTAAAAAAAAAAAAAAAAAAAAGTTGGAAATTATGTTTCCTGATGCAGGCTTTTTTATAACTCTTAATCATGGAGATACTTGTTGTCCCTTATTTCACATCACCTGGGAGTAATACCTGAATAAACCACTTTTAATTTTGCCAACACTTATAGGTATTTTCCTTTTTGAATATCTTAAATCTGTTCCACCATAAAATAAGTGAGCATTTTCCCAGTGATTGACAGGCATTGGAATATGCCATAAAGGAATCATACACTGTATTTCATGCAATGCCAAAGAATGAATAAGCATGAAATCTCATTAGATCTATTTTTCTTGTATTACAGTTATTGTGGTTTGCACAACTGCTACTTAACACATTTTGCAGATGATGTTCATTTTATTCATGTTAGAGAAACAGATGTTTTCTTCCACACTTATTTATTTCACCCTGATATATAAAATAGGTAGCTGCTCACAGAAAGGAATGAAACAGTTAACTGTGTGGGGAGTCCATAAGTGAAAACTTTTGCAGCAGAGTTCAAGAGTGGTTTACACCTGAAGCTGTATGCCCTGGTTATGAGGACAGGATAGCAGAGTGTAATTCCTGGTTTCTCTTTCTGACCCTGGGGACCCACCAGGTGTGTGACCCTCTCTTGATTTATAGGTCTGTAGATAGTAACTCTGAGTTTGTCTCACTGAAGCAGGTTAAGAATCTTGTATGCAATGATCCAGAAGTCACTATGGAATTACTTTTAGAAATACAAAGTATTGTGTGGAAACAGTAACTGAAACACAAGCAGAGATAGTAGAGCTCTTGCATGCCAGAAGCATTCAGCCTGTAGATGGAAGTCAAAAATATCAGGGATAATTCATGGCTACTTCAGGAGATCAATTTTCCCTATACCAAGCACAAACTGAAGTCTACTTTAAAGTAAAGTAAATGCAGAAAGTGTGCTTTCCAGATGTGAGGGGGAAAACAAACAAACAAACAAACAACTCCCCCCTCATTTAAAGCACACTGTAGNAAAAGAAAAAAAAAGAAAAAAACTCATTTAAAGCACACTGTACTAACAGTTAAGTAGTTAAGTGATTTTTTTTTTCCCCTTTTAGTAGGTGTTTTTAGTGGCACAAACACTGCTGTTGGGACAAGTTAAACACTTGAGACTAATTTTTTAGTTTGTGTTTTGTGGATTGCTTTAGGTTTTGTTATTTGTTTGGGGCTTTCTCCAAGCCATGAGCTTCTGAAATGCAGTAAGAGATCTTCTGATCCTGATCTCTGCTGGACTAGAAATACCTTACACTTTGGTGCTGTAAGTGAGAGTCAGCTAAGGAAAAGCAATTTCATTTCAGACCATTATAATTGTGAGTTCCAGACCTGCCCCTCTAATTGTGTTTGAATTATTCACTACTGGTGGAGTCTATCACACTCGTGTGCCTTGATTGTTACTGTGAATTCCATGTCACAGGGCTCCTATAAACCTTATTGTGCCTTCTTCAAAAAAAAACCCCACAAAACACGTATGTTCTCATAGCTTTACAAACATCAGGTCTTTATGATTGTGAATGCCATCCTGGACGTTGCTGGACCACAGAATAAAAAAACAGAAGTGTCATGTGATAAAATCATTAAGACACTCAGAACTCCGTTAGTGTGCATGGTCTCAGCCTTGTCCAGGTGACAGCCTGAGCTCTGGAGCCCTGCCTCGCTGCTCTGAGCAACGCCAGCAGGTTCGCAGCTCTCCCCTCTCAGAGCAGGAGAGCTGCGTTATCGCCCGTGCAGAAGAGCAGGCTCCGAGGTAATTCTTTAATCTGCCGCAGGAGGGTCGCGGACTGCAGGAACGCTGAACGGCAGCCCCGAAGCGCTGCCTCAGCCCTTGGTTAGAGCCACCTGGCAGCAAACCAGAAAGGATAAAAGGGAAACAGAGTAAGGCAAGCGCTAGGAATGAATGACATCCTAGAGAGACACGAGCTGTGTTAGCTCAGGTTTGCACTTCCTCTGAACACAAGGTGAATTTACCTCTCCTGGCCAGGTCTATAGTTTAAATATACAGTTATATAAATACTTCAGGTTTGTTTGTGGTTTTTTTTTTTCCAGTGCTAAACCGGTTTTTGGTCACTCAGCCCTTTTCCTTCACCAGTAAGTCAAAATACCCATTCCATGTATTTTTTTAACCATCGGAAAACTTGATCCGTATCAACAGAGAAAAGAAAATAGCAAGGAATAAAATCTTCTTGCCCTTTGCCAGCCCAAACACACATGGCAACAGCAGAGGCACAGGGAAACTGGTGTGTTTCCCATGCAGAAAGTCAGAACTGGTGGGTTTTTTTCCTTTTTTCTTTTTTTTTTTCTTTCTTTTGTAATTGTCGAAAGGGTAGCACAAATGGCACATTGAGAACAGCCATTTGCTCCGCTGCCATAGCATAACTGTTCTTTGCCTGTTCCCCAGAGCTATACTAATACATAATTTCCAGATTATCACTTCCATCTTGTGCATATGGAGATGCTACTCTAGTAGAGTTCATCCTCAGGAGGAAATATTACACGTTTTAAATTGTTCTCCTTGTCTTTTCCCTGCTGATATATTTTATGCTAACAGGGAATGCAATCTTCAGCACAAACTCAGGAACAACATGGTGAACTATAATAATTATTGGACCTGTTAGGTCTATTATGGAAATAAATCTTCTGTGAACCAACATTTTCCCTCTTATGTTTCACAGAGAGACAGTAACCCTTCTGCTGTCAATGAATTAATTTGCTAAAAGAAGCTGGAGTTCATAGATAAATCTTCAGATTATTTCTCATTTACATATTAGCTTAGCATTTATGTGCAGTTCCATTTGTGTGATACTCCTGGGGACAATCCAGGGAGCAATATGAATCATCTAATATGTTAAAATTAGGCTACAATAGAAGGGGAGAAAATCTATCTTTTTTTTTCTTTTTAATTTTGAATTATTTAGAATAGTCTTTGTGATTAATTATCTAGCAATGGATGCATAGTGTTCCAGAGTCATTTTTGCATTTGTCTGATGCTGGAACACACTGAAGAAAGCTTTCTATGCCAAGACTCTTTCAGAGTGTGCATTATCTCAAGGACTAATGGTTGTGGCTTGTGTGATATCCTGGCTCAGACATGGATTGGTTTTTTCTGCTTATTTATGGTGAAGAAACAAGGTCAGAGGCATAAATGAAAGCAGGACCAGTGTACTTCCTACTTCCTGTGGAGTCCCCAGAGCTCTGGTTTGAAATCATTACTGCTGTTAATTAATGATTTGCCAGCTGTCTGCACTAATTTTATAGCATTTATGTATGCAGAGCCATTGTGCCTCACATTCCTGCTTGAGAATAGAGAATCAAGACACTAGAATCACACTTACATGTTCATTTGTTATTTTGAATATGGTCTGCTTGCACAGACCAAACTGTAAGGTTTACTGAAGTGGTTTAGCAGTAGCAGAGATCTACTTTGGGACATTTTAGACATTTTCATTTCAATTTTTGCTCAGTTTTGGGCAGTAATACATCAGGAAAAAGGCAAAGTGGCCTGTTTATTCTTGTTTTAAAGGTAGACATCCAATTAAAATTGGAGTGAAAAAACTGGGCACTATAATGTATTAGCCAGACAGATTCTTACAGAAAATATAATTTCTCTTTGTGTTGATGGCTGCCCCACTGCCCTGAATACTTACACTTAGCTGCAATGCATGCATGGCTTTGCTTGGCTCCTTCCATCACACTTCCATAGAACACTCATTTTTCCTGAAGGTTTGGGAAACCAGATGGTTGAGGTAACACCAGTCTCAGTGACCAACACCATTTCTCTGTAGCAGTCCTGCAGCTACACTTGACTCAATGTTTAGTTCAGTATTTGTTTCCCATTCTCTCCTTTGAGGGCTTCTGTCAATGTGGGCTGTTAAGCAGCTATGGCATTTCTGACAGAAATGGTAATATCTGAGTGGTGTCTGACTGTATACACCCTATACAGTTTTTAGAGTGAGAGCTCACTCTTCTGGAATTGATTAATCTGAAGGGTTGGGTGTCCTGATTTCAGCTGGGATAGAGTTAATTTACTTTCCAGTAGCTGTTGCAGTGCTGTATTTTGGATTTAGAATGAGAATAATGTTGATAACACACCAATGTTTTAGTTGTTGCTAAGCAGTGGTCAAGGACTCCAGCATCTCATACTGCCCTGCCAGGGAGTGGCTGGGGCCACAAGAAGTTGAGAGGGGGCACAGCTGGGACAACTGATCCAAACTGGACAAAGAATATTCCCTACCATATGACAGCATGCTCAGTATGCAAACTGGAGGGGCAGCTGGTCAGGGGCCACTGCTCAGGAACTGTCTGGGCTTAGGTCAGTGAGTGGTGAGCAATAGCACTGTGTATGGTTATTTTGTACATAACAACAACATTACTACTACTACTATTATTATTGTTGTTGTTGTTATTAATAATATTATTATTATTTCTCCCTTCCTTTTCAGTTTTATTAAACCATCTTTATCCCAACTCACAAATTTTAATCTTTCTTTTTGAATCTCTCCCCTGTCCTGCTGCAGGGAGAGGGAAAACAAGTGAGCAAGCTGTGGTATTTAGTTGCCAGCCAGGTTAAACCACAACAGCCATTTCTCTAACACCCAACATGGTGCTGAGAGGGTGGAGAGGGTGAAGATAATGACAGGTCAGAGCAGAGCATTTTAAAATAAATTTTTATAAGCATTCATTATATTAGTTTAATAGTCACTTGTCACAGTTGATTTATTTGCTCACAGAGTTGTTGCACTTGTTCTCAGAGTTGCACTATGTAGCACCTCACTTGCTGTATATGTTCCCTCTTGTGGTGTTTGTCACCTCTGGGAGCTGGGTTAAGGTTTATCATTTTTCTGTCGTTTGTAACACTGGCTTCTGATATGATAAAGCTGCTGGTCATGAGGCTAATGTGGTATCTGTACACAGACTGCCCTCACCTCCATAGTCTGGGAGCCATCACTCAGAAACTAGTAATAATTTATGACTTCTCCTTAGAGGGCCAAGCTATGGGTGAGACAAAGTGGGGGAAGGTGTCGCCCCACTCCCTCACCCTCCTTTCCTCCTTTTTGTCTTCCCCTTTTCTTTATTCTCCAGGCTAGTTACTATACCTTTTGAGAATTTTCAATATTATTGGGATGTTTGGACTGGCACGTTTCTGTTGATATGTCTTATATTACTGAATGTGCTCCAGATCTTGTTTAAACATCTATTTAAGAATACCACCCAGAGATCTACCTGAAGGCTGGACAGTTGTGAGTGTTAGGGTGTATGGGACAGTATGGGCAAGTATCTAGGACAGTAGACACCTCCAATATTTTGGACTTCATCCCTGAGCAGAATCCTGAAAAATTATCAAAATATTTGGAAAAAGTGAGCTGTCACCCAGGCAATTCCTGAGATACACAAATGACTGCAACATGCTGAGGCCTGGCTCACATCCACTGAGGCCTGTCCAACATCACTCACTGCCCTGGAGGGCAGGAGAAGGTCTCTTAATGTGACAACAAAGTGACAGCTATTGCAGCTACTCCAACCCCCATGAGGTGGCTGAACCAGAGAGCCAATCGTGTCATTGTCAGCCATTCTTATACACATGAAGAAATGCTGGGAGAAAAAATCAACCCATCTCATAAAGGAAGAAATTCTTCTGTTACTTAAGGGAAGAAGTGGATGAGGCAGACTACTTCAAAGCGAGGCCATGATGAGAACAGAAGGGAGAAGAGACAGAACTCAAACAAAGTGGTAATCACCCAATCTCTATCTCTGTGTTTGCAGCTGGATACGTGAAGAGATTTCAGCCATCTTCCAGGTGAGCACATTGTCACTTGTCTGTTCCAATGCTGGGATAACTGGGCCAGTAGCCTGGAATTAGAGGGTAGGGAAACAAAAAAGCTGGGGCCTGTTTCTAGGGAAATGAGCGTTGAAAAAAGATTGAAAAAGGGGCATGAGGCCTCAGCCTCTGGAGGTGCCTCCAGTTCAGGAGAGACGCAAAGGTACCCCTTCCAGGGAGACATTATATATCACCCAGGCAAGTGGGTCAACATGGACAGAGGTATCCTGTACCTGAAGAAATTAGCTGAGCTGGAGGTGATTTATGGTAATCCACACAAAAAGTCTCCTAGTTTCAGCTGGGATAGAGTTAATTTTTTTCCCAGTAGCTGGTGCGGTGCTGTGTTTTGGATTTAGAATGAGAATAATGTTAATAACACACTGATATTTTAGTTGTTGCTAAGCAGTGGTCAAGGACTCTTCAGCTTCTCATATTGTCCCACAAGCAGGTGGGCTGGGGCCACAAGAAGTTGGGAGGAGACACAGCCACAACATCTGACCCAAACTGGACAAAAAGTTATTCCATACCATATGCCATATATACCCCAGTACATAAACTGGGGGGACAGCTGGCCAGAGGGCACTGTTCAGGAATTGTCTGAGCAGTGACTGGTGAGCAATGGCACTGTGCATCATTTGTTTTGTACATTTTAATTATTTTAGACTTCTANCAAGAAGTTGGGAGGAGACACAGCCACAACATCTGACCCAAACTGGACAAAAAGTTATTCCATACCATATGCCATATATACCCCAGTACATAAACTGGGGGGACAGCTGGCCAGAGGGCACTGTTCAGGAATTGTCTGAGCAGTGACTGGTGAGCAATGGCACTGTGCATCATTTGTTTTGTACATTTTAATTATTTTAGACTTCTACTTATTGTTATTATTGTTATTATTATCATTATTACTATTTTCCATTCCTTTTCTACCCTATTAAACTGTCTACATCCCAACCCACAAAGTTTTGTCCAATTTTCTCCACCACCGAGGGGAGAAATGAGTGAATGGCTGTGTGGTGTTTAGCTGCCTACCAGCTTAAAACACAACACTGGCTTAGTGTTTAAGCTATTCCTGACACCCCGCTGCTTTGAGTTCCTCTACAAAGTTTATATTTTTCATATCTGCTCCTTGAAGATATTGTTTAACTTGTGTATTATTCCTTGTAGACAAAATACTCCTTCATAATGTGAGAAAAAAAGAAAAAACACATGAGTTTATCTAAAGCACCTACAGAAAAACAAAACAATGTTACAGTCATTCCAGTTTTCAGCAGTCTGAGTAGTGATGAACTATGAACTTGAATTAGCAAGATTTCATCTTATTTCAGTTTAGAGCATAGCTGCAAGTGTTTCACCTTGGTAAATGGCAAAATTTCTGTGGAAGCCAAGTAATGGTGCAATGATTTGGAGTCTTTTGAAACAGATGGTGTTACAAATGTTGGATCATCAAAACAGCAAAACCATAGGGCAACTGGTTGGTTTATAGGTATATGTACAGCACAGGAGTGATCTGAAGATTTACAGGTCCCCTCCGAGGCCAGGCTGTGCTTATTTCTATATCAATTTTACACTCTCTTGATTCAGAAGTTTTTGCTGTCTTTATCAGATTTGGTGGCTCACGGGGAAATGTCTCTCAAATAAGCACCTTAAAATATTAGATATGGAATTACTAAGACCGTAAAGCAAGGTAAAAGAAAAAGATGCTTAGATACCAGTGGGCACAAAATATGCCAAAAGATTTCTCTTCTCCTCCTCCCTCTCTCCCATCCCAAACAATCCTTTTCAATATTGAACAAGTCTGAGAACAATCCAATCCAGCAGGTCAAGATAGGGTCAGATTTCCTGACCTGCTTGCCCCCACCTCTTGATAATCTAGAAATGAAAATCAATTCTTGTCTTTGAGCTTGTGAGGAGCTCATAATTGCTTTAGACTAAAGCACCGAGTGCCTGCTTTTTCCGCCACCTTTCAATTCTCAGAGATGGGGATGTCATTTTTCAAGTTGAGTGCACTGTCAGAATTAGATTGCGTGGTAACCAAGTAGAAAGATTTCTGCTCAGAATGAGATTTCTTCTCATTGCTGCGCCTTTTATTTGGCTCCAAATTCTTCTTTTCATTCTTACCTACAGGGGTATCATAATACATTTTGAGTGCATTATCCATGGAATATAATTATTTTTATTAGGAATGAAATCAGAGCTCTTTTGTAGCCACTGAAATTAATGAATAAATAAAAGCTAAGGCTAAATTTATTTCTTGATCTTGCGTTTACTACACTTTCTGCCACAAATCATATCAGTCAAATGTGTGTGGAATTACGTCTTATTTTCATTAAATGTAGCTTTTTAGCCAATAAAACTGAACGTAGAATCTATTCAGTTATGATAAACCATTTCTGGGCCATTTTGGATTGCTGTGAATTGCTTTCTTGAAAATAAGTTTGTAGGAGACTGTGCTGTGCCAGCTGTCTGGTGGGACTTACCCAGCACAGTGGGCTCTGACAGGCAGGTTACTGCCCTGGAGTCAGGAGAAGGGAGCTGGAAATCTGGTCCCATTAAGTTGTCAGCTGGGGAGGAAGGAACTTCTGATGAGATTTGTGTGAGCCAGAAAACTCAAATGTTTAACATCTTATCTGCATTGATTTCCAAAACAGATGATCAAACAAGAGGGATCCTTTTTTTTTCTTTTGTTTTTTTCTTTTTTTTTTTCTTTTTTTTTTTTTAAATTTTTATGTGGAGGATCCTGAAGACCATGTGGGGAAAGTTAAGTGGAAGAGTGATGTACACTTGCTTTTCAGCAGTCTTTTCCTTTTTACATCTCATGAGTGTATGTATATCTGTTTTCATCTACCCTGATTAAAAATATCTTGATTGTGGCATTGGTGGGCTTGACATTTACACTTTGTGTCTCTTAATGCTATGGCTATTATCTAATCAAAGGCCGCCCTTGCCTTTGGGGAAGAAGATCAGAAGTTGTTCTTCTGCTGAACAGCCCTATCATTTCTGATAGCACAGGTATCCTACATACCTGCATTAAAATTAGACAGAATGTAGCTCTTTCCCCACTGCTCTTCAGCTGCTAAGATTTGTGATTTGTCCATAAAAGCCATTTAGACAGCAAAGGAAACCATAACTAAGACAATTCTTTATTGCTAGAATGATTATCTTTTTTTTTTTTATTATTCATAGATATTGAACAAACATTTTCATATCTGTTTTTACCTCATTTGGCAACAGAGAGTTTCAGTAAGGACAACTGCCAAGAATTACAGTAAAATAAAACCTAAATAATTAATTCTGCCAGTGAATGATAGTAGGATCTCAATAGCTAAGAACACTCTAAAAGTTAAGGGGAGGGAAAAAGGAGAAAGAGGAAAGATAATCCTTGCTGGGATGACCAAAGTAAGGGCAAGATTAGAGTAACAGAATTTGTTTGTTTGAGGGTTTGTTGTTGTTGTGGGAGGTTTTTGTTGAGTTTTGTGTTGTTGTGGTCTGTTTGTTTGTTTGCTTGCTTGCTTTTGATATCCATGCTGGCTCTTGAGTCTCCTTTTCAGAGACTCTGTCACAGCAGGTAAACTCCCAGAGTAAATGAGGGCTTGGTGCTATCAATCTCTCTTTCCTGACAAGGAGGAGCATCAAAACAAGAGGGCATCTTTCACTAAACAAAGCCCATTTCTCTGCTAATACCAGCTGGCCCAGGGAAGCTGTACCAGGTAATGTCAGTGGAATCTCTCTTTCACCTTTCTCCTCAGTCCATGGATTCAGTCCTTCCTTCTCTCTGGCTGCTCTCCAGATGGCACAGCCACAGTGTTCATGAAAGGAGGTTTGAAATGAAAGGCCCATCTTTACCTTTCTTGATGTCACGAGAATTGCACACACTGACTTTGGATGTTGCATTTTGAATTGCACTCACTGATACTACAAGTTAGCATTGCTCTTGAATGGAGAGCGAATAATAATAAGTCAGATAGTACTCAAGCATGTGAGTTTTTTATTCATGTACTTCCCTGGACTAACATAGAACTTAAAAGCAAGAGAATTTTTCAGTTCAACATGATCAGAAACACCAATAATCCTCTGTTTACATTCCTATGCTTGTTACACTGTCTCCATGAGGCAAGTTCTGGTTTCTTGAGCAGATTAGCAACTTTCTGAAGTTTTACCATATCTATGATATCTGAGAACTTGTTAATATGTAACTTTAATTCTGAACTTCCTGTGGTTATTAACTAAGCTTGTGTTCTTGGAGAAAACAGTTTTCAGTTTAGGAACTTCTTTTTTCCTCAGATCCTTCTCTGTGCAGAAAAGTCTGAGGTTCTCAGACAGGCTTGAAAACTGAATGTGCAGAGGTGCAAACCAAAGACTCCACTTCTGGTTAAAAAAAAAAAAAAAAAAAAAANCACTACTTTTCAAGAAAAAAAAAAAAAAAAAAAAAAAAAAAAAAAAAAAAAAAAAAAAGAGAAACAACAACAAAAAAAGGCTTTCTGACCAAATGTAATTTGAAAGCTGGAATGAATTTTTCTTCATTTCTTTGTTTTGCTTTTGATAATTACACCAAATCCCTACAATAATATATTCCATGCTGAATTACTGATATGCACTTTCAACCTCAGCCCCCAAGCCCCACTGTTGTTTCTGAGTGGGAATAACAAACATGCTTCACTTCCTCCTCTAATGTGCCCCTTGAGAAGTGACTAAATACAAATATTTATCGCTGCCTTCCCTGCTTGTGTGCATCGTTCCAGATATTGATGTTGAACCCCAACATTTTTCCCTGTTATTTCTTGTTCCTGAGGGCTGTGCAAAGCTGATTTAGCTCAGGCTGGGACCTGGGGCCTGTTCTGCTGGTAGGAATGGGCTGGTTCCAGGTGGAGGGTGGCCTCAAGGTCACTGCCAAGCCTGTAAATGACTGGGCATGTAGCACGATGCAAAACGACATGTTGCCTTCAGAGCCTGCAGGTCAGAGAGAAATTATGTTTTCTCCAGTAACTTTTGGAGAATGGAGTCTGTGAAGCCTGATAACACACATGCCCCTTGCTCACCCCATTTTTACAGACCTTTTCAGAACTTCTACAATTGCAGGTTCTAATTTGGATTCCCAGTTAAAATCTTAGTTTTCTATATCAGTTTTTCAAAAGCTGGTGATTTTAGTGTCCCTGGTGTCCAATTTGAACCACATGAGGAAATCCAAGCTGCACTCTAGCAGCCAGACAAGGCAAACAAAGCTTGGGTTTTGTTTGGTTCATTGGCTGGGGTTTTTTACCTGGTGTTTGATTTTGACTTACAAAGTCACTTTACAGACAAGGAGTGCTTCACACCTATAGCACACTGAGGATCTGTTAACTCGTATGGCTGCTGGATGTTCATCTAGATCCAAATCACCTTAAAAATTAAGCTATCTGCCTATAGACCTGCACTCAACAGGAGCAATATTTACCTTTTTCCTTAGCAATGCACACAGCATTATATATTATATTGGTAGCATGAATGGTAGGTAAATCTAGGTTCTGGTTTTGACATTCAGTGCTATTGCTAGTAAAAGAAATACGTTTCAAACAACTTTTGTATAAATCATGGTTATTTTTGTAGAAGATTAAACAATGGTTTGGTCCCTCAGGATATTCATGAACAGAGGAAACATTAACCACAGGGTCTTAAATGTTTTATAAATCTGCAGCACATTCCTGCAATGGAAAAATAAACCCCATGATTTATAAGCCAGCAGCCCATAGTAAGATATTTACTTTTGCAGAAACAGGGCTGCACATTAGGCAGGGCTGGTACATTATGTTTATGAAAATCTGGGATATTCTCTGATGAGTTGCAATTGTGCATGTTAGTGAGTTGCACCTCATTGTGCATGGAGGGTAATTTTACAGTAAATACATTATTTATTTGCTTGTGTGCAACAGCTGTGTCTCTGGACTTGCAGGTTTTGGGTTGTCAGACAAGCAGTGGATGCAGTGAACATCCAAGGAAGTCCATTATTCATAAACTTTTAATGCAGGACTTTTTATGCAAATATAACATAAAGTATCCTGTATAATCCAGAGTATCTGGCAATCCTAGAATGAGGCCAGGTCACAGCATGCCGTGAACATGTAGCAGAGAATTTCTGCATAGTCCAGAAGGCCAAAAAATCAACCTTGGGTTCAAAGGCAATATAATCCCCACCCCGCCCTGTCAAGGTGGAGAGCAGGTTTGAAGGAGGTTCAATCTCACTGCACATTTTGACACAAGCTTTTCATCCTGCCCACTGACCAGTTGTGTATTTAAGGGTAGGTGAGAGTATTTTGTGTTTGTCCCTTACTAATCTGGATAATGTGGACAGTTTAGCCATCTCCACCTGCCTTGGCTCCAGATTGGTGTGATGTACTCATGCCCAAACCCTTAGGGCAGGGATACTAGGTCTCAGCTCCCACAGTCAGCTCTGCATAGGTATAAGTTCAGGAATCATTTCTTCTCATGTTTTCAAAATATGCAGAATTACAAATCCCTTTCACTTCCTGTGGCAGAGAAATTACAAGAAAACCTGTGAATCTGTGAGGAAACTTCATTATATCATTCTATATCATAGACAATGCTGCTATTCACTGCATGTTGTATTTAGTGTCACACAATCCCTTCCTACAGTAGAAGGGAATATGCTCTTCTGGGAAAACAGGGGCAGAAGGGTCAGACTGCAGAGAGGTGGCTGCATAGCATGATCCTTATTCAGTGGAAATGCTGGGCTTTGGGTCATCTGCTTTTCAGCCCAAACGGAAAGATGCTTCTACCAGGGAGACAGAGAAGTTCCCCGGCTGTGAGGCCCATGGCTCTTCCATGCCTAAGGAAGGACATCAGGCCAATCTTCTCCTGCAGCTACTGTAAGGTCCCTTGTGCTCATTTCAGACAGAAGAGTTTTTACCAGCCATATGCAATGTGCTTCCAGGAAAGTTCCAGCTGATCGGGTGGGTACAGGGACCTGCTTCCCTCAAAGGCAGATGTGAGACCTGTCCCAAAGATCCCAGGTATCCATGTCCCGAAGATCCCAGCTGTCCGTGTCCTGAGGATCCCGGGTGTCCGTGTCCCAAAGATCCCGGGTGTTCCGAGGATCCCAATGTCCCGAGGATCCTGGGTGTCCGTGTCCCGAGGATTCCAGGTGTCCCTAGGATCCCAGGTATCCATGTTCTGAGGATCTCGGGTGTCCCGAGGATCCCAGGTGTCCGGAGGATCCCGGGTGTCTGTGTCCCGAGGATCCCAGGTGTCCCGAGGATCCCGGGTGTCCCTCCAGCCCTGCGGCGTGGCGGCGGATGGGCAGCAGGGGGCGCTCCGTGACCGCCGCTGGCGCAGCGCCCGTGGCCGCTCCCGGGTTCCCGTTGCGTTCCCCATCCCCGAATGCCTGGGATTGGGAATAAACGCGCGCCTGTGCCTGTTCCTGCCAGCACCTGTACGCGAGAGGGCCTTTACGTGGGAGTGCCCATACCACAGGTGTGCCCGCACATCCCTCTGCGTGCAGGTATCTCCGCAGACACGTTATTCCCTCTCCTTCCCGTGACAGAATTAAAACTACAAAGCCCGACAATGCAAAAAGCATCAAAAACTCAAAGATAAACAAAGCCTAAAAAGCCAAACAAAGCAACAAAACTAAACCAAACCCACCAAATAAAAAGCTAAAACGCCCACCACAAATAATCAGCAGAAAAAAACGCCAAACAAGCCATAAACATCCTTCCCTAAAGCAGGTAGGGAGGATTGGAGGTCAAGAAGCACCTGCTCAAAAATAAAAAGAGAAGTATGAATCAAATAAGCATAGGTAAAAAACAACCCCAGCTTGATACAATAGGACTTTAAGACTTAATTGAATGAATTTAAAAGCCTGAAGCCCAAGCGTTAGGAATACAGACTATGTGCCACAATTGCATGGATCCTATTCATTTCAGCAAGTGACATCACTAGAAATTGAAAACTACTTTTAAAAAAAAACCAAGCAGTTGCAATTGCCAAGCTGTTGTGCTTTCCCTGACTTGGCTGTGGTTTAAGATGCCTCTTTTAGGTTTTGGGAAATACAGATACAATTGTCATGTGCTGTCACTCACATGCTTATGTCAGTCATTTATGGAGTAAGAGTAATTTTGAATTAATTAAACATCAAGGTCTGTCTGCCCATTTCTGCTCCACAACCACTGGTGCTGATTTGCTTGCTTCTGAGAGTGAGAGTTAAATAACTTCATTGCTGTGCTGTTGGCTGATTGATAGCAGAAGGCTGCAGCTAATGCTTTTTGTTTCCACAATACAGTATTGTTCAGGAATAATAATTCAGTGATACTGTGAGGTCAGAGCACTTACAGCTTATTCTCTCACTGAGCAATAATCTGAAATTTTGCCTGGAATATCTGTGGGCCTTTGTGTTTTTTAAAAGGCACAAATTAACTCGAAATCCAAATTTTTCAGGGTATGGAGCAAAGCCTAATCTAGTTATGGGCAGGCAGACAAAGATGCTACTTCAGAATTGCTTCAATACAAACCAAAGCTTTGGCCCCATAAAGAAATCTTTTAAAATGATGTACGTATTTGCTCTGTGTGTTGTGCAGGCATCACAAAAGCAGTCATTGCATTGGTAATGTGACAGCTAAAATAGCTGTCTTCACATTTCAGGGCTTAGCACTATCAGCAGATGCTGATGGAACAACCCAGAAACTCAAAAGCACAGCCCAGTGCATATAAAACACTTTTCATGTTACCTTTAATCTGAAGGGTGTGGGGGGGAAACAACTTATCATTCTGATAAAGAAACTTTCATGTGATGGTGGATGTTCATGTAAATAGGTTTTGAGGCTGGCAGCTTTCTCTGTGGCCTTCAGGAAGATGCTGCCTCCAGGTGTTCTGGTCTGGAGAGGAAAATGAATGGAAGGAAAGAAAGGAGGAAAAGGACAATCCCACTGAACAGTTAATTCTGCCACAAAGCTGGAAGAATTGAGAATCTGCCCAGCAACCCTGCAAAAGAAACAGAAAACATGACAGTTGTTCATTTTCATGTTGATAAATTCCACAAGCAAAGGCTGGAAACTCTGAACTGCTGGATCTACCACCAAAGCACATCAAGCTGAGTGCTAACACCATGCTCTTTGACATGGGTTATAGTGAGAACTTTGCCTCTCATCACTGGAAATACTGATCAGGGTGCTGCCATCATGTCACTGGCGTGGCCAGCAATGCTCAGACCTCCCCACCCACCAGCTCAACAGCCCATCCAGAAACATAATAATCAAACCTTTGGAGATCCCACCCCTCGCTGGCTGGGTTTGGCAGATGCACCATAGCAGGAGTATTTTTATGGGGCCTCCCCTTTGACTGTGCAGACAAACACTCTCTGCTCCTATTTGTGTGTTCAGAGCATCTCCCTTACCTCTGGAGCAGCATGGCTACTGCCAAGACCTTTGTCACTCAGAAGGAGCCCTGGGAATAACAGTCCCACTAGGTGTGGGAGAACATCATCAAGAATACCTTTGTTTCTGGATTTTCCCTTTCAGAGGACCCAGAGATGTGATAGCAGCAGATCAGAGGCTCCTGTGCCCAAACAGGGCCACACCATGTTGGTTTCTGAAGGTTGGCATGGTTGTTCATCCTAAATTTTGCCATAAGTGATTCCAAAAAGCAAGGATGGAGCCTAGAAGCATCTGAACGACCTTTGCTTGTGAAAAAAGGTATAAGGAAGCTTCAGCTGGCTGGCTGTGAAGGGCACAGAAATCTCTGTCTGTTAAACATTTCCTTTCAGCTGCAAAACAAATTGTGGAGTACCATCCGTGGAAGTGCTCAAGGCCAGGTTGGACAGGTCTTTGAGCAAGCTGCTACAGTGACAGATGTCCCTGCCCACAGCAGGAGAGTTGGACTAGGTGATTTTTAAAGGTCCCATCTGAAACAAACCATACCCTGATTCGATGAAAAGCATTTCACACGGACCCACTGCATTTTCACTGGTTTAAATTTCCCCGGCACTATTGCCCCCTGGGGCCCCATTCAAGGTACTTTGCATAATAAGGAGGAGAGCACCCTAACAGATGATTCACACCTCCAGGGACAGAAGGGGATAGAAATCACCTGTGAGGAGCTGGATGTAATGTTAAAGCTAACTTAATGAATTCCCAGACCTCTATCCCTTGTGAAAGCAGTGTCAAAAAATCTGTTGGTGAACTTGGCTGAATGTATTTTAGAGTCCTGACAGTATCAGAGATAATAATCAAAGGATAAATTCTATTGCCATATCTGTGTTTGGTTCATGTCCACATCCATGTCCATGTCTGGACATGACTCTCCAGGTGCTCAATCTTGATTTTTAAAATTTAAAAAAAAAAATTTTAATGTGGTGCTTTTGGTATTCTAGGAAGTACATCGAAACAAGTTAATTAATTTCAGAGAGGTCCTTGAAGAGCCTGGTGATCAAGCAGTGATGAGTCAAGTCCTACAGTACTGCTATTTTCTCCCTCAATTTCCACTAACATGCTCTGAACTGCACATTGTGAATAGTATCGTTTCTCTTAAAAGTAGCATTTTTGCCATAGGAAAAGGGCCCACAAGGTGGCTCAGGTGGAAAAGAAATGCAGAGCTTTTGATCTCTGGCTAGCACATGTATATATTCTGACTGGGGCAGAACAGCGCTACTCTGGAACAGCTGTTTGAGACTCTCCCAAGAGATGTGTTGATTTGGATTCAGCTAAAGATGAAGAGGTGCAGAGTACCAAACCAGTGGCAATCAGTGCTGAGGGGACCTCATATTAAGAGACCAAGAGCTGAGACAAAATAGCCAGGACACAGGAAGAAAATTGTTATCCAGATCTTAGGACTTAGCCCTTCTGACTTACCCATAAGTAGCTTCTCCAAAAATTAAATGGACCCAAGACTGAAAAGCACACATCTCTCAGCATTTTCTTAAGAGTCAGCCAGGGAAGTTTCTGTTGAACCAAGACCTGCCTCTCATGTTAGGCAAATCCTTTTAAAGCCAATGAAGTAACTTGTATTATTATAAGATATTTACAAATTGAGAACCCAGGACCACAGAATCACAGAATCACAGAATCACAGAATGGTTTGGATTGGAAGAGACCTTCAAGACCACCTAGTTCCAAACTGCCTCTTTCAGTTTGAAGCCATGACCCATTGTCCTGTCATCACATTCTCTTATAGAAACTCCACCTCCAGCTCTCCTGTAGGCCTCTTTTAGGCACTGGTAGGTGCTATAAGGTGTCCCCAGAGACTTTCCCATAGTGTACAGCCCCAAGTTTCAGCCTGTTTTCATAGGAGAAATGCTCCAGCCCTCTGATCATGTTTGTGGCCCTCCTCTGGACTTGCTCCAGGAAGTCCATATCTTTTCTGTGTTGAGGACCCCAGACCTGGATGCAGTACTCCAGGTATGGTCTCATGAGAGCAAAGAGGAGGAGGAGAATCACATTCCTTGACCTGCTGGCCACGCTGCTTTTGATGCAGCCTGGGATATGAGTGGCTTTCTGGGCTGCAAATATATGTTGATGGCTCCTGTTGAAATTCACATCATCCAGCAACCTCACCTGTGAGGCTAACAAACTGCTCATGGCACTAATTCATTATTTTATAATATATCATTGAGCAAGGTGTATTGGTTTTGTTCTCTGAGTGGATGATGTGACATTTAATAGTTGAATAAATGGAAAACAATATGCAAGAACAATATGATCTCAATACCGGGTAATTCAGGATTTCTTTGCCATAGAATCATAAAGCAATTAAGTTGAAAAATGCTTTTAAGATTGAGTCCAACCGTTAACTCAGGACTTCCAAGTCCACCACTAAACCATGTGCCCAAGTGCCCAACTACACTTGATAACAAGGTTTGAATTGCTGACCAGGGCAGAATAGGAGTACAGCAGTTATCTGACAGTTTGCTTTGTGCTTGCATAAAATGGCATCCCAACAGGTAGCGGTCCTCTTTGCTAACAAATGTGGGTTGAAAGGTCACCAGGCAGAGAGTTTGGTAAAACCAGGCTATTCCTTAGCCAGCAGAGACTAACACTTTTGTCCTCTGACCCACATGGTTACAACTACAATATGCAAAGCTTTTCAGACGAAGCATCACAGTGCCTCATGTAACTTCCCTGAGACAAATGTAAATGGTCTAGGCAATAGCCTTTCTGTCTTAAACGCCTTGTTAAATGTCTCCTTTTATACTTACCAGTGACAAATTCCTTCCAAAGAAGCAGAATAGTGATTCCTGCTGATGTGGAATAACAATTTCTCACACCTGCTGAAAAGAGAGTGATAACATATCAAGTCCCAAAGTTTAGAGAGTAATTGCCAGTGTTGTATTTTGGAAAGAGTGGCCTTTAGGATATCAATTTTACTCAAAGGAAATAAGCATCTCTGCCTGTTATGCTCAACACATCACTGAAAAAGCCAGCACTAGAACCAGACAATATTTTCCCATCCACAGTGCAGATGGTGTGAAGGATGCCTCACTGGGATGCATCACTAGCACAGCTATGCTCTCACACACCCATTTTCCTTCCTGCAGCAAGAACAGTCTTCTGCCTTCACCAGCTTCTCTCCAAATGCAAAGAGACAGGTCAAGGAAAGCTAGCTCCCAGCACCGGAGATCTCTTCCCTAGCAAAATGGCTTGCTGAGTGTTTTTGGGGATGCCTCCTTCAAAATCTCCTGAACTGCTTGCCTTCCATTCTCACCTGTACACCAACATATTGCTTATCAATACTACAGGAAAGAGAGGTAAAAGATACAGGGCATTGGTTACAAAATATTCTGACAGATACACCCAGACTCAAGAATATTTCCTTCCTGGTAAGTCTGCAGTATTCCCCTTTGATGGTTCATCTCCTGCTCTTTAAACACTGAGGGCAGTATTGAGGGGGTTCAGCAGGCTTCAGGCTGGCAGGAAATCAGGACACCAAGCCTTCACTCCCAAGCACAGTGGTGCCTGAGGGCCATGAATCACATCTGCTGGTCCCAGCACTGCTGCTGTGACACCCACAGTCCTGTTCCAGCCCCTGCTCTCATGGGGCTCCACTGATTCCCCATGAGTGCCTCAGACTGATGGCTCCCATGAAGTTCTCTTCTCCAACAGAAAAGAAAACTCTTCTGCCTTATGCTAGCACTCATTACTTTGCATTACCAATTTGTTTTAGGGGGTCATGACAACCTCTTCATTTTATAACCAAGCCAGTTAGCAGAGCTAGATGAAAAATTGGCCACTTACATTATAAAACTGCAGTTTTTTAAGAATTGCTTTGAACCAAAGCCCTATGCCAAATGCATTTAGATGAGATTAACTAATTTTCCCTAACATTTTCTAGGCAGCATTTCCATAAAAGCAACACTACAAGATAGTAAGGATGCTGAGATCTGATAAATGACCAAAATAAGGGTGACTTAGAAATTACATTTCCCACAGATGAAAGAAATTAATCAAGTTGGACTTATCTCAAAACCCGAGCTCCTGTTATATACATTAAAAAGCAAAGCTCTTCATATGAAGGCAGTAACTGCTCTCAATAGCCATGGAATTCCCCTGAATTGAATTTTTGGGAAAAAAGAAGACTTTACACAATATCAGTATTTTTTAGTTAAAATGATCCAGACTGGCTCTAGGCACCCATGATCTCTGGTGGGAACTCTCATCTCCATTGCAGACTGGTGACCTAGCTGGGAGATACCCTCTTCCAAAACAATTTTTCTTTCCCATACAACTCTTTATCATCGTATATTTTACCCAGCTCTAGTCCCAAACCCTGTCATATCCTTGATAATCCTGGCCCCATGGGCTTGGGATGGCACCCTCTATGCCTCAGTGTGAGATATCATTACAGCAAAAGAGGAACAAATCTAACCCCCAACAGTGTCTCAAAATACCAAATGTGGTACCAAAAAGCAGACATAAAAATAAAATTATATATTGTATGTAAGTTGCTTAATTACAGACACTCTTCAGTTACAAATCTTGCAGCGGCTGAGGATCAGGTGCTCTGCATGCAGAAATGACAGGTTGAGTCTTAAAATATTTACAAAGCTTCCAGGTAATGATTAAAAGATGTAAGTGCCACACCTGAGCCATAAACAAACTGAATCATGTTTCACATTTCCTGAAATTTAGCCATTATTTCTAGTTAATTGATCATTGACTGAAGTCTCTGGATATTCTGGGCATATTTGTTTTAGTCTTTACAGAATTCATAATTTTAAACTTTTTTTTTTTTTTTTGCATTATTAGTTTCTTTTGCATTATTAGTCGTATTTTCATGCAATGTTTGTTCACACAGTCCATAGATTCAAGGCATGTTTTTTGCTCAAGAACAGATCTGTTCTGAGCTCTTCAACGAGCGTCAGGGAATTTTTCCTGATGGGCGCATTCCCAGGATGTGTGAGGGATGAGCTAACTCAGGAATGAGTTAACATGCCAACCTGGAACATAGGAAATGATGGATCAGCGTCCTAAATCAGCACCCATGATAGCAATCACATAAACCATGTATGAGTGGGATGATGAATTATATCATTTACAGTATGCAAAAGATTGTTTAATTTTTTTCTTCCCCCAAACTGAGGGTTAGCAGTAAATGGTCAAATGTTAACGCATTGTATTATCTCTTCTTTAGAAGTGTATTAAAATCTTAAACACAAAGTGTCATAGGTAGTAAAGACACCACTAAGTGTTTAGAGCTAAGAAATTGTAAGGAAAAGAAAGGAGTGTAGTTAATGTTTCTCCTGAGAAATTCCTCCTTTCCATTTATTAATCATATCTAGGCAATTCCTAGCTTAGCAGCATATTCAGAATAGATTACTTGAAACTAAATTTGAAGTTAATTCAAATTCAGTTCTCCTATACCATAGAAAAGTATAAGGGCTGATCTTCAAATTAAATGCTTTCTTCCCTGAAGAAAAAACAGTAGCCTCTATATGCAAGAATGCAGTTAAAATACTGGCACTAGCAAAGGATTTCTCAGAATTTTTTTTTCCCATATTTCTAGAGTTTCACTGGAAAATATGCTGTCTGACCTCCTGAGGGAGCAAAGCATCTTCTCCACAAATTATATTGGAGAGCTTGAAAGGAAAGCAGCCATTTGCTTCAGTGTTGTGCTCTGTGGGTTGCTAATTTGAGTTTCTGCAAAATGGAACCAGTTTCAAGTGCCTCAAATGATTCCTATCAAGTGCTGACATTTCCAGATAAGAGAACATTAACTCCTATGTTGTCTTTCTCTGCAGCTTCAGCAGGCTGGTTCTCAGTCCTCCACTTACCAATATCACTGCATATTTACACTAGCTTTTGTTCTCAGTGCCAAGTGGCTAGAATTTCTGGGAGGATTTCTACACTGTAGGGAAGAACGTGGTTTTTTATGAGACAGAAGCAGTTCAGTAGAAGAATTGAAAAAGTGTAACTTTTATAGGCCTTGGGGTGAGGAATAGTGAGTGTTACAAGGATTATTTAATGGGGTAAAGTCCCCTCAGGGATCTGAAACTCTCAAGAGGCTGTTGAAGGAAGAAAATTAATTCAAGAATGTCTTGCCAGTCAGGTTATACAAAGAGGGTTTTTTTCTAGTGGCTGAGTGGGAGGGAGAGGTGTGATGGTATTCTTAGCTATGTGAAGTGGGTATGGCTGAGCAGCTGGAGACCAGTACACTCATTTGCTGATGGATCCTGATGACTATCATGGCCTTTGAAGGTCAATGACTGAAGGTCAGGCCTGGTCTTTGTCCCACTGATGCTCCAGTCCAGTTGAACTGGGGTAGTGATCCTGCCAGGTCCATACATCCCAGTTCCTGGTCTGGGGAGTAAGTGGATGCACAGAATTAATGCCAAACCCACAAACTTCACAAATTTCATTATGACTTGCTGAAGGATCTTGATCAGCTTCTGCAAGGGCTGGTGAGGGAGTCAGCATGAAAATTGACAAAGGCCAAACTGACCACCCTTCTTCCTTAAAAATAAACTGACCTTCATTCTTCCCTAAAAAACTCTGCTGGGGTCTCTCAGAGAAGCACCTACCGCATTTTGCCATTGGTAACGAAGTAACACTTCTAACTGAGTTTATTCAGTGCAACAACAAAAAAACCCAGTCCCTTCCCAATTAACGTGAGGAGAGGTGGCACTTCATCACTGGTGTAGTGAGCTTAATAACATCTAATGTTCACTTAATACTCTTATTGGTGGTTGACCACGAAATAAAGCCAGGTTGATTAGGATTAGTGGCTTAATGCCAAGGATAGCTGGGTTTGAAGATGGCCACTTTAATTTTCAGAGTTCATTGTTACTGCTAGGATCTGGTGGTATTATTTCTACGGCAGCACTAGGAAGCCTTTGCTACTTTCCACTGCATAAGTACATGAAAATTGTGACCATTGCCTCAGGCAGTTTGTCACTGTGGGAGGAACACACTCTACTGGCCTGATGGTACCACTGCTGAAGGACTGGAGTATTACTTATGAGTCTTGTAGATTTTAATAAAATTATTATTATTATTACCAACATGGACTAGATTTTTCTCAGTTCAACAGATATCTACCAATGAAAGGACTAAAAGACAAATGAAGCAAGAAGTTACAGAGCCCATTAACAGAATTAAGGGTAATAAACACTCAGTCTTGGATATTGTCTTTTGAGCTTTGAGTTTCAGCTGAACTCTGTGTTTCAAACAGTTTATTGTGTTCATCATTTCGTTACTTTTTTAAGGTGAAAAAATAAACAAACTCTCCCCAAAGTAGGATCATACCATTACAGATGTACATAGAGCTCTTGAGAAGGAGCATATTCATCACGTTTTTTGGTTCAGTTTTGAAAATACATTGTCCACTGTTTGCTGCAGTTGCTACCCTGCTCCCATTAGCATGACTGTGAGCTCCAAAGGGATGCTGCACATCGACAGATCTGGGGCAGAATGAATTTTCAAAGGTATGCACAGTGTTTGGACATGTGAGCAAGGGGCCTGATACAGTAGTGTCATTCACTCCAAATGTATATTTTTTCTGATTTGAGCTGCATCAGAAGCAAAAGTGATTCAAAAAGCAGTTTGCTTCTGCGTTGGGATCAGTTTCCTCTGCTGTTTGACTGTCATTTAAACAAAGGCTGGTTTTGCAGGGTGGCCCATGTTACATCATACAAAACCAACCAGCAAGCTGCCACGTCACTTATTGCAGAGCACTGCTGCACAACCTTCACTAATGAAGAGAAGGAGCCAAATTCCTCCCAACACTGAGGAAGGAAACATTTCTCTACATCTGATGTCTTTCACTTCTCCTGTTCTGAGTTATAAATATTCTGGTGCATGAGCTCAGATGAATAATGCTCATACTACAAATAACTAAAGCTAAGGATCTTTATATTTAAAGAATCATTTCTTTTGGAATGTAAAGTGTGGGGTTTTTTCTTTTGTTTTATTTAGCAGCTTTCAAATGTGAACAAAACCTTCTATGAAGGAATTGAGATTATGGGGTTGTGTTCAAACCTAGAAACTCATGTATGGATTTCTATCCAGTTTAAGTTTTAAGATAATGTTAATTTTAAAAAAGGAGGAGGGGGGTGTGATGACCCCTGCAACTCTGAATTATGTCAGCAAAACCCTTCTAACTGATCATTCTGTTTTCCACCAAACTCATCAGTGCTGGGGTTTCTTTTGTCTTCTGTGCAACTCCACCATTAAGAAACTTTTCTGATTGCACAGTTCAAATCCAGACAGGGAATCTGAGATTTTATTGTTCCCCTTTTGCTAGGCTGTGGTTAGTAATGGCTTATGCAATGTTTCATAACCCATTTGTAGTCTAGTATCTATCTCCTTGAAAAAGACAAGTCTGACCCTTTGTTTTTTTTCCCCACAAAATAGCTCCTCAGTTTTTGGCAGAGCTGTACTGATTTAAACACAAGAATAAGAAATCAGGTAAACACAGGGAGGATCAGGTTTGAGTAACTGAACACTTGTGATACAATGCAGACACCTCTTTGTTTCAAAAGCATTAAAGTAAAAAAGATAGATTTTTGCTTTGTTCTCTCGTAAAACAATTTTGAGAAGCAATGGTAATGAAATTATGAGCTGTATCCGCAATAAATATCTCTGTCATATTGAGGGGTTTATTCATTAGGGACAGTGAGACACACAAATTCAAGAGTGATAAGATTGTTGGTGCCGATCTTGCCCACGGCCATGTGCAGAACTGTCTTGTTACTGCAACTATTTAGCAGGGAGCCTTTCTCACCCGCCTTTTAAATTTTTGTCTGCTAAAACACTGCAGGCCAAAACCAGTCATTTTGAATTTGGCTGTTACCTGTTATCATTCCTTTCTTTTCCAGCTAGTGAGCAGCTTAACCCCTGCAGTGCCTTCTCTTCTTTTTCCTCTGGTGTTCACATTAAAATAGATCATGATTAACATCCTACACTTTTGAATGGGGACTATGACTGCTGAAAAGCAAAAAACTGTAACAACTTTAAATAGGCTACAACACAATATGGAGATTTAACATGATGCATATCACTCGTTTTGCAGTTCCTCATTCAAATGCCTTCAAAGATGCCTTTTTCCTAGGCACCAACTTTGCCCAGTCACCAGCCCCAAAACTCAATAAGTAGCTCCTCTTGGCGTGTTGCACATCGATGCTTCAGCAAAGTGAGAGGAGCAGTGCCTTTAAAAGAGAGGGCTACTGCAGCAGTAGGTCTGGCATTTCAGTACAAAGCAGGAATAAAACAAGTTCTATCAAACAAGTTCTATCAGGAGAAAGCTGGATGATGTTAATTATGAGCCTACACAAACACTTAAGACTATGCATGACTGTTAATACACAATGGACTGTCCACATCTTCAGTGGAAGGCTTGGACACAGATCAAGCATAGAAACTCACTTGTGTTCTCAGCTTGTGCAATCAGTTATTTCTACATTTTAAGTCAATATAAACAGCTTCCAGCCTTTCTTAGGTTTGTCACCCCCTAAATAACTTTCCTCACTCTTCACGCATTCTTCTAAAATACTATGGGGATAGCCATTGTAATGGCTTTGAAAAAAATCCCAACAAGTCCAAAGACACCTCCATTTGAAGTCCTGTGAGCAATAAACTACCAATGCATCCTACTGGTGGCAGCCTTATTTGTCACCTGGAAGGCTTGCTCTAGAGGTGCAGCCCAGTTTGCTGCCTATGCTGTGTCTCCCCTAAAATACAGGGTACGTGGTCTGAGAATGGTAAGCATGTAATTTAGGTTCAGATTTTGTTCCACAGCTTTTGTGTTAAATATTCTAGAGAGTACATTTGCAGCAGTAAATATCTCTCCAGTCATATTCAACCTGCACATCATGTACTTGTCAATTTAAGAAGTAGTATTTTCCAGTTCATTTAAGTGACCATGAAGAATGAGTTACACCAAACTACAGATAACATTGGTTCATGAATAGGCATGAAATTTTCACACATATGAATTAAAGCCAAAGTCACTTTTCTGTTTGAACGTATGAGCACTTTGCTCCTGTTACCACCTAAACCACCAGCCTCCAATTTTGACAGTTTTATCACAAAGAACTCCCCAGATCCTCTGGCTGGGATGTGTTTTGTGCTTTTCACCATCATGTACCATAACTGTGTCTTTATTAACAAATGCCTTCAGCTTCTCACTCATTTTTTTAAGATCTGGCTCCCACAAGTACTTGGCATCTTCACAGCCTTGCTTGGCAATTGGTGATTCAAACAGCCACTTCAGACATGAACTTTCTTACATACTCTTCTGTTCTCGGTGGCTTTGTGTCACCTCCCTGAGTGCCAGATCTCCAACCACCCCACTTCCTTCCTGCCCCATGCCACCCAGCTTCTAACCTACTTGTTTTGGTTGAACAAAGACCCTATCATCCTTTAATTTATATCTAGCTGTTATATCCAAACCTGGTGAGAGCCTCTCCTTATCTCCAGTTGTCCCTCAGTTCTACCATCTAGGATATTCATGCAACAATGGTATAGCCCTTCTCTGAAAAAAAAAAGCCCAAAACTAAAACAACAACAACCAAACAAACAAACAAAACCCCAAACTACTACATTGGGCCAAATGAAAATACAGATACTCTCTCCAAAACCAGTTCTGTTGGAGACATCACAGCCAAACTGCATCTCCCAAACTCTGATACTCCAAGCACTCAAAAAATTTAGCTGCATGCCTTTCTCCCAAAATGTCCTTTATGTGTTTGTTCTTCTATATTTAACTTTTACTCCCTATTTGATGAAAAATTCTGTGCAATTAAAAAAACAACCCAATCAACTAGATGGCAAATCCACTCCTGGGTTTCCTCACTACTGCAGTGGTTCACAGTATTAACCTTACCTCCCAAACTCTATACAGCCTAAGTCATGAGAAGTTTCCCTACGCTTGTGAAAACATTCTTTAGTACTTTCCCATTTTCCCCCCTTTTTCTCAAGGGAATACAGTGCCTTGGATTAGATGGCTATTTTGCTGCAAGTGCTCACTGCTCAAAAAATTCCCCAAGCTGGCAGCACTGCCATCCTTTGCCCAGTGCTACACACATATCCCTCCTCCCCTGCATGCAACCACTCTTGTTACCTGTGGTGTAATAAAATCTTATCTCAAAAAAAGCAGGCACATCAATGTCTGCAGTGAAGTACCTTTAGACTATGCAAAATCTAAGTTGAAAAAATCTCTTCTGTATACCATGCACTTGAAAAAACTTCATAAACATCAAAATCTAAACCCATACATTTTGCATCCATATATGTGTTTATATGCATATATTTAGATAATCATATATCATTCAATGTTTTTCCACCCCAAAATAACAGTTTATGAGGCAGAATAAATAGCATCCATTTGGCAAAGTATGATCCAACAGCAAGTCCTCTCACAAATGTTCTTTATTCTTAGTGCAGGGAAATAATTTCAGTCTGGAGACCGTAAAATTCATTTGTTGTTCACAGTATTTTGTTAGGTTTCTTTTCACATTCAATAACTTTGAATATTGTGAAATTACTACATTTCCTTGGAAGTTTCACACAGCTAGCAGTACTTCTACTTACTGTCTCATACACTGGAACAGTGAGTGTCACCAATATATCTGCCTTTGTACGTCAGAAGTGAGCATAATAGAATAATAGACTCATTTAAGTTAGAAAAGACCTTTAAGATCATCAAATTCAACTGTTAATCCAGCACTGCCAAATCCACCACCAGACCATGCACCACATCTACATATCTTGGCAATTCCAGCACTTCCCTAGGCAGCCTGTTCCAATTCCTGACAGCCCTTTCAGTGAAGAATTTTTTCCTAATAACCAATCTTAAACTCCCCCGGCACAATTTGAGGCCATTTCCTTTTATCCTATCACATGTCACTTGGGAGAGGAGACTGACCCCCACCTTGCTACAGCCTCCTTTCTGTCAGAGAGAAAATGTGATTATACAAAACTCAGCATTTTGACATTATCCTTAAGACAAGATACCAATTCAGCATCATTTAAACACAAAGATCATCATGGGCCTGCAATACAAGCTTCCCCTGCTTTCACCAGCCTTCATGCTGTTTACTGTACATGACAAGTGCTCCATATAATGCTGAAGAAAGTATCTCAGCACTTAATGCTGTGAACATAGGCTCTGAGCTATGCCACCCATGCCCTTTCTTCATTTATATCCAACCACCAAAAGTTGCCTTTACAGCTTTCCATTTTGTTTGCTTCATCCCCATTATGATTATATTTAACACCAAAATTTAAACAATATGGTTCAGACAAGTGAACCAACCCAGAACTGGATGTTCAACATTAAGCCAAGAACATACAATTTGAGTAATGAAATATTTTAAAGACAGAATTCAATTTTCATTGTATTTGTGTTCTTGCCTCTTAATCAAACCCACATGGAATGCATTGTATATAGTGAAACTACAAGATTAATATTTCAACACACCAGCCAGTTCATAAGCCCACAGTTGAGCTCAAGATGAAGAGGTTATTTTAAAATATCTGTGAAAAAGCCCTTTATGAGAGAAGCACCCTCCTGCAGGCTTGGGCCTGCTTTCTCTTCTCTTGCAGGACTGATCTCTTCTTGAACACTGAGCTTTGTCTCCATGCACTAGTCCTTGTTTTTCAGTTCTGGTTTGGATTTGACTGGCTGAGAACATGTGAGGTTGGAAATCAAAGCTGTTGTCATCCATTTATTTCCTTACAATGTTGTTGCCTGAAACTTTTACTGACTCGTGAGCCTTTCCTCCTTGTTTAGGACTCCACCAGAATTGATTCTTTACTGCGCAATGGTTAAGTACAGTTCCTCTTTCTTGGCAGCATGTCCTCTTTCTCTCTAAAGAGATAGTTAATTACAGTTTGCCAGCAATTGTTTATGAGTACTGCAGGTCCTCAGTGGCTTAGCTAACATATTTGAACTAATGAATTTATATGATATAAGCCATAAGAATCCAGAAATTGAAGTCCACTTTTATTTTCAAATTAATGCGCAACATAAATTTAAGTCCCATATTACATAATTATAGTACTTTATGAACATTATGTTTCAGGTACTTATTAAAATATCTCAAAAGGCACATCTCTCACACAGTGTGAGTGTACATAAGGCTCCCAAATTAGTTTGGTCAATGTAGAGTCCAGCAGTTTAGCATCTAGAAAAGTACTTAACAAGTCATGGCTACATGGACATTGAAAGTTACAGCAGAGCATCAATCTTGCTCCTTTGGCAATTTCTACAGCCTCTTCCACTCACCACCCTCTGCCCTGTCCTCTCCCCCTTTTTTCTTTTCTCCCCAGATGTATCTACATTCCTTCTTCCTCCTGATCCCTCAAGCCATACCTACAGGAGAGTGCAGTATGTTACACAGCAGCAGCAAAGCAAATATCCCCCTACACACTCACTCTTCAAGGCAACGACTACACAAGTTTCACAATCAGTGTGAAATGCACCTTTTCTCCAAGCCCTGCTCTACACTATCAGCTTCTTGCCTTGATGCCTATGTGGGGGTTACAGTGATGCAACTCCCTGAAGACTAAACATGAGTGACCTTGAAAAGGAGTCAGGGCACTCAAGCAGATATTCTTTACTATTTCAAGCCTTCATATCTACCCGACCTCTTCCACAGCAAGAAGTGCTCACCTCACCTACGTCTCTGCCCTGGCAAGGTCCTTCCCTCTGTATGGAATTGTGGTTTGCCACACTTTCCCCCACTTCAGCACAGCTCCTTTTCCTTGGTGAAGGGGCAAGGAGCAAGTCTCACTGGCTTTGGGGCCATCTGGTTAAGAGCTGCTATCATACTAGGAATGTTTTGTCAGTCTGTTAACATCACTGCACTGGGAAGGCCTTATGCAAAAGAAATCTCTGAGCCTCAGCTGCTTCCTCAGGCCCAACCGTAACTTAAGAGCAAAACCACACTTTTAAAAGAATAGAAGTCACTAGGAAAATGAGAATTCCTCTGCATTAAACACATATTTAATACTGTACTTGACTACTTACGTAGGTTAAAACAAGAACATGCTTCTGATGGGATGCATTTTTTTAAACACTCAAGCTAAGTAACACTAGAGTCAAAGGTGATCACTATGTGCTTTACATTACATTTATTCAGATTAATATTGATCTTCTGTAACCCTTCTTCCCCTCTGCTTTATTAATGAAAGGATAATTCATGTGACAGTAAGCAGCAAGAAGAAACTGAGAACAGGGAGAACACAGAAGAAAAGGTAAACCAGTTTTCTGCATAGGAAGTCAGGAAAAGAATTACAGAACCACAGGATGGCTCAGATTGGAAAGGAACTCCAGAGGTCATCTGGTCCAACCCCCTTCTCAAAAAGGGCCACTGATAGCAGGCTGCCCAGAACTGTATCCAGCTAGCTTTTGGATATCTTCAAGTACAGAGACTTTGCAACCTCCCTGGTTAAGCTGTAAAAGTGCTTGGTCACCATCACAGTGAAAATGTTCTTCCTGATGTTGATAGGCCTCCTGTGTTTCAGTTTGTAAAAGAAGACATTAAAGGATGACAGCTGATTGCTGTACCTAAGTACATTTCCACAAACTACGACCATCCTTTCTCTGTCTCTTCCAAGGAAGCAGAACCCGAAGGAACTGTTACAGACGGTCACAATTTTGGGATGTCCTGCTGGGAGCTGGAACTCAGTACGACAAAGTGATAGCACTCACTGCAATTGAACTTTCTTGCCTTTATGAATTTAGACACAAGTCATCTAGCTGCCAGAATACAGAGTATTAAACAGCTTCTGTTTGCCTAAATGGCACTACTTGCACAACTTAAATAAGTTACTGACATTATTTTGAGTCTCCCGTACCATTAATATTTCCAAAACTAATGCTGCTGGGTTTTACTCTCCAAGTGGGTCAATACTCAGCACTGAGACTTAATTTCATTAAAAAGAGAAATTCACCCTTTGACTACAGCTGGACAACATTCATAAGAGCTCTGCAACAGATCGAGCATTGGTGCAAGAATGTAATTTCCAAACCTTGAAGGTAACAGCCATCAGACAGGGTAAAAATTGTCATTGCACAAATAGGCAGTGTTGCCTCACAGCCCAACTGGGCTCAAAATGAAGTGGCAATCTTTCACTAACAGGTCCATGCTGTTTTTTCACAAGGCCCAGGATTCTGTATGCTCACTTCAGCAAGTTACTGTATGCATATATATAATTCAGCAAGTAATTACTTTGAGTTGGCTATATGAAGCCAAGTTTCAGCTCCCTCAGTCTGCAGCTAATTAGGATGAGGTTTAAGCACACCACCTCTAATATTTTAAAAATAAAGGCTCCACCACTCCAAGCTATCTTCCATATTATTAGCACCAATACTCCAAAAAATAAATCCTGGTCATAGTAAAGATTATTTGCAGAGTACAGTCAGCACAATGGGTACCTGGCTCACTTGATCAGTTACACAATATAAGAAAATAGCGTTATTTGGACCCTATTTGTCAAATCTTTTTAATTTTTACTTCCCTCGCAAAATAAAATTAAAAATACACCTTGGATTGCTCTGCAGTTCCAGTTTCCACTTCTAAGAATCCACGTATTTATAGCTCAATGTCCTGTTTCCACCAGGACCAGGTTCACCTCCTCTGGCTCCAGCTGCAAGGCAAATCCTTGACCTCACAGTGTCATTAACTCACCTCAAATACTGCAATTCTACTTCTCATTCTGCAGCTGACAGATGCGCTGTGTTGGTAATTCAGGTATCTTGCAAAACATTTCTATCCTACTGTCCCAAGATTTTGGGAAAAGACCATTCCTACCATCAGAAGCGAAATAAACACGATGCCAGGAGTTGCTACTCTAGGTGGGCTTTCAGGACACTTCTCTTCATGTGGATCTGGAAAAACTTCCTGAATACAGCTGGCCAGGCAGCCGATAAATATAAATACACCAGGGTTTTTAGTAGTCAGGTCATTACTTCCAACACTTTATTTGTATTTCATTGAACTCTATGGTCTATTTATAAACTGTTTATCATACAGTTGCTACAAGTCAGTAAATCTACTTGTTTCTAATAAAACAGAACAACTTACTTGCACAAAAACACACATGAAAGGCTTGTCCTTTTTATCTCTACTAACAGCATTTTTTGGTACAAGTTAGATTCTTGCTTAAAGCTTCAGCTCAAAATCCAGTCTCTGGAAGCTACTCGAGTAAGCATATTCCTCAACTCTATCAGGTCCCATGGCATCTTGAGACTAACAAGCTACAGGCTGTGCAGCTTGCCTTTACTCTATAGTCCCTGTGCTCTTAATTATTCTCCCATCACAAAAAACCCTGCAGCACTTGAACTTGCACACTGGCTCATCATCACTCCCAGCAGTGCAAGACAAGCCAAAATCTTGGCATTTAAGGAGACCCCAACCTGGAAGAGAAAAGAAGGCATGAGATAGCACCTTTTATATTCTAAAATTCTAAGATGTCTCTCTTAAACAGCACCTTTGTAGAGATTTCAAGCACGTACATACAGCTGAATCAATGCATACAGGGAGTCTGGGCCATGCTCAGATCCATTCAGCTTCAACCTTCAGAGTACTTGACAGCAAACTCCTTTCCTGTTCTCCACTTTGCAGAACAATAAATAGGCTGGTATCATTTCCTTTGCTTCTGCTCCTTCAAATAACAGACTTGTACTATTTTGGAAATGTGTGTAATTTACTCAGCATGCTCATTTGCCACTCTTCCAATGAGGGAAGGACTGTAATTGGAATAGACACTCTGAAGTGTCAAAAAGCACTAAAAAATAAAGCAGCAGTTTAGAGTACATCTCCAGTGATGCACTGGAAGAGAAGCAAACAATGCCACACAGTCATTGGAAAATAACATGTATTAATGCATTTACACAATTTGGCATTCAGACTCTATATTAAATAGCATCACCAGTTATTTTTCTCTTTCCATTTCCCACATCATCTTCGTCAAACACCACTGTTAATAGGTTAGTCAAAGCTTAATCTCCCATTCAAGGCCCCAAGCACTGTTACACACCTCAAGCTTGCATCTAAAGTCTTACACTGCAAAGAAGTGAGAAAGTTCAAATGCCAGGGTACTGTCAGATCACATACATTTCAGTGCAAGAATAAAGCACAAAATCGGAAGTGCTAAGCTCTTCTCTAGTCCTATCTGAAGGCCACATGACTTCCTGTATCAAAGCAGAAGTGTCACTAAAAGGTCACTATTCAAGTATTACTTGTAGGACAGGAGGTACAACATGCTGCAGACATGTGGCAAGGACAAGTGAGGGCTACCAAGAGGCCAAGCAATACCTACCTTACCTTCAGAACCAGTCAGCTTGACCACCAGGGAAGTAAAGCAGGCAAAAAATTGGCTCCAGCTGTAATGTTCTAAAGAGAAGGCAGACAATTCTTCACTCCCACTGCAGCTGGACTCAGGTTTGCTATCTGCCATCACACCCAGTTCACTACAAATTTCAGGATCCTGGTCCCCCTGGCCACAGGCTGAATTTATACTGCAATAAGCTGAGATCCAAACATGTTACACCTACCCTGAAAGAGTAAGCTTATGCTGCAGTCTCTGGGTTTCCAGAATTCCAAGAATCTATATGGAGTTTTAACCACCAAATCTGAGTATCGAAGAAGCCTTTTTAAGATTTACTGTGCCACCACCAGCCTCTCCCCCCCACCCAACACTCCAAAAGGCTATTGAGTACAAAAATTGGAAACTGCAATTTGCATATCCTGCTAGGCAGGAACCACCCCTAAATTAAATACAGTGGGACTTCAGCCCTGACAGTACAAGGTGTTTCCCTATAACCGCACTGATTAAACAGTTTGCAGACATCAGACCTCTGAGTCCTTTTTAGCAGACGTCACACTGCACAACATAAAGCTGCAGGCAAGTGGCCAAAAATGGTTAGCAAAAAGGATTCCTTAAACCTCCAGCATCCAAATATAGCCCTAGCTGGTCACATGGGCTGCCATACAGTAAGTGCTCCTCACTTTACCTACCCTTTGATTAAACATTTTCAGCTAAAAAGCATGTACTTAGAATAGCATTTCAGTTTCCAGCCCAATTCCATGAACCATATAATCTTGCTGTACCTTCCACATTCAGATTGGCAGAAAGGAAAAGTTGATTCAGGTTTCTAGTGAGCCCAAGGGGGATGATTAGCTAGAAGAAGCTAACAGAATATGAGGCCTCTAACAACATATATGCGGATACACACGTATTTATGTGCATGTATAAATATTAAATTATAAAAATAAAAGCAACATATCTGCCATACAATGCAGCTGCTGTAAAATACTTCATTATTAACATACTCTACAGCACATACTGATCTTTAAATAAATTGTCATACCTTACTCCATCTGGCCTCCAGCAACATGTTTTTTCATATTACTGCCATTATGATGAAAGTGGATCAGATGATTACATCCACCTCACAAGAACTCCACAGCTTAGTTTACACATCAAGAAACTCTGCAAAACTACTGAAGAAAGGCAGGCCAGCTACTGTACCGCTGCCAGGTGTCAAACCTGAACGAAGTTGAGCTTGGCCCTTCCCTTCTCAGCCCTTAAAGCCACCGTCCAAGTTAAGTATTTTGCAGGTGTCAAATACGTTTACATTATAAAACCTTGCAACTGCACTAATAAATACAGCTGTCACTTTTTCTTCCAAAGCCTTCCCCCCACTATCAGTGAGGATGAAGCCTTGCAGTACTCATTCACAACAAACCTTGTGATCTTTGAATATGCTGAGGCTTGAAGTATTAGTGAACTGAAGTTGGAAGTCTGAGGTTCCTAAAGAGGAGAACAGCCCAGTAACAGAGGCAAGGCCTAAACCCTGAATTAGCACACTTACTGCATTGTGTTACAGCAGGGCTCGGTGGCATAGATTTTTGCTAGAAGCAATGGAGCCTTTTAACAAACTGAAGCCCTCAGTTAAGCTGCCATATTCTGTTACACACTTAAAAGAAAGCACAATTAGGTACAGCATCGAGCACTTTCGCATACCCACCACCGGCTCAGCTGCACTGAGCACCAGTTAGTTTCACATTTATGCCGGCAGCCAGGCCGGCCTGACTGCACTGAAATAACCCTCAGTACCCAGATGTTGCGCTATTTTTACCCTGGAAAAGAAAAAAAAGGACACCCAACAAAACTTCAGAGCGGGAGGCCACGACAGCACAGACTTTATTCCGAGGCTGCGGCGCAGGTTTCGGCGCTCGGCAGCGCCCGTGCTCGCCATCCCCGCAGTGACGTGTCCACCTGAGGCTCCGGGGCCGCCGCCGCCGCCGGAGACAAAGTTCTGTAGTGCACTGACTGCTATCGTACCCAGAGTCGGAGTGTCACAGAACTTTGCTTCCGGAGGCTCCAGTGCTCCGCCGGTACCGGCGCCGGGGCCGCCCGCCCGCACAAGTTTCCCTGCCTGGGGAGGGAAGGCGCACACGGTTAGAGGTGGGGAAGGGAGCCCCCTCCTCCTCCGCGGCTCGGCGGGAGACCCGCTGCCCGAGGAAGAGGGAGAAGGAGGCGAAGAGATTTTTTTTCTTTCTTTCTTTCTTGTTTTTTTTTAATAAATGCCCAAAATGCATCCCCCCCACACACACACCTCCCCCAACCCGGAGCTAACGGGCCGCCCTGCGAAAGCCGCGGCCGAGCAGCTGCCCGGAGCGCTGCCGCTGCAGCCAGCGGGAGCGTTGCCGGTGACAACCCCGGCGCCGCGGCCTGCGGGACCCCGGGCAGCGCCG
>VWYP01001846.1:71143-126006 GCA_013400435.1 Pycnonotus jocosus | reverse complement strand
CCCGTCCGCGCCCGGCGGTGCCCGGCCCCGGCCTCGGCAGCCGCCCCGGTGCCGCCTCCCGCAGCCCCCGCGGGGAGGGCTCGGTGTTCCCTGGGCGGGGGTGCTGCCTTGAGCGCTGCGTGCCGCGGCACTCGGGCTCCGCGGGCACTTCAGGCGTCCCGGCTTCCCCGGAGAGAACAGCCGGACTGTGCGGTGGTGGATGCGAGCAGGAGAATCCTTGGCCGTCTCCAGTTCCCGCCTGGCGTTTGAAGCACTTTGGAAAGAATGTAACTTTTACTGGAGAGTGTTCCCTCTGCTCGAAGGAATAGCTGGGGGCATCTGTCGTCTGACAACGATGTCTGCTCTGTGTCCAAGGTGTGAGGGCTTCATTAGTTCTCTGTGGAACTCATCGTACATTAGTACCACAAAATTGCCTAAACAAAGCTTTGAAAAGAGTTCCTACAATTGTTTTAACTCTTACATTGAATTAAAGTCATAGAACTTAAAACTGGTCTTACTGTGCAGCTGGTTCACTAGGCTCAGACGGAACTGCTAACGCCAGTAACAGTTTGAAACACTGACCCAGGGCTCCTCCAGCCATGGAAGCCTTCACAGTAAAAATGCTCTTTCTGTACTTGAGGCGCTGGAGTAGTTCCAAGAGAACCCTTCCCGGTGAAAGCTGTGTGTACATGCAGGTGTTCGTAGGAGGAGACAGACGTGCCGGCCCTGTCCCGCAGCACCATCCCTGTGCCATGAACTCCAGTGTGTACGTGGTCCCTGTCATTGTGGGATCACAGTGATACCTGTTAACCCAAACCTATGGCTGTCATTTCAGTATCTGAAAGAGAAATAAACTGAAAAATCCTTTGAAATTAGATTTTGCCTCCTTTGTCTGCAGAAACAGAAAGGGCAGACCTTTTCTGAGCCTTTCTGTTCTGTTTAAAAAACATTCTTCCCTCCTTGTCTGCACCTTCACTGTGCTGTTCAGCCATCAGCCCTATTCTGTCTTACTGCAGCTTGCCATGAGTAGTGGTACTTCTCATCTGTCCCTGCTCCTTCCATGTACACCTTCTCTGCCAGGCCATGGAACAGGCCCCAGCTATGATCTGCTACTCAGCTGTGTGTACGGGAATATTGATTTGACAGTGTGTATGCTCTGTAAAAAAAAAAATCAATATTTCAGTAGATTGAGCAGAGTGTGTGGCAGTGTAACGGAGCCCAAGCCTGCTAATGTAATGTGCAGGGGTCCTCATTCAGAGATTGAGGTCACTCAGAAAATGGAAATGTGTTTTCTTATTTTATTGGGTGCTTCAGGTATAATGTAGGTGTTTATGTTCTAGTGTTTAACTTACAGCACACAGTCACTTTTAAGTCATATCCAACAGAAGGTCACGTATTGCAGGTGACACACACAAAAAAGCATGCCACAGATATACAATCCATTGTTTTAAAGCTCAGTAAATCACCTCTTACCTTTCTCCATCATATATCTACCAAAAAACAGTTGTGAGGGAAAGTGCATAATTTTTGTTTCTGCAAATAGAAATAATGTTCTGTTGTTTGGTGCAAACTTGGCTTCTGATTATGTAATGAAACAAACTCCAATACAGCGACATGTATCAAAGAGCAACATAAAACAGGCATGAGTGAAAAGAATGAGGGAGGAGAAATAAATGTATGACACAAAACCAGAGTAAAAGCTCCCATTGATTTTAGTAGACCTGGGATTTCAGCCAGAATGTTCTCCGTGATACATTTTCCACTTTTTAAACCGTTGCATCATGCCTTAAAATGTAGCAAAAGTAATTCATAAAATGACATGAGAAACCACGGCATTCTCAGGCTCAGAGTCAAGATCAGTGTAAGCTAACTATTGTTTCACAGCTCTGGGGACAGTCAATATGGTTTTGTCTTTATTTAATAATTTCGTCTGCTGGTTTTGTCGGAGGCTATTTCTCGTCCACCAAAATCTCTCACTGCAGCAGTGAGCGCAGATCTGTACAACAGGCAGCAGAGTTTTATGTCTGTGAATGTTACAACGTTTTGTGCTGAATATTACATACATCTCAAGATGCTATGGGGGCCCTCATGTTCGGTAAAAAAAGGCAAACCTATTTATTCTTTCGTCATTCATGTTCTTAATTGGAGGCTGATTTGGCAGTCGTGGCCGGGGAGGCACGCAGGGCTGGAGCAGTAACATCTTTCAGTTACAATTCTGGTTTAGGACATGACTCATGGAGAAAGCTTCCAAATGTAAAATACTGCTACCTACAAATGCACATGACACTGGGATTTCTCAGAAGTCAGTTGATATTCTTTGGTCACTGAACACAGATTTCTCATGTATGTTTCACTGTTCTGGAGAATTGTTTGTTTTAGTATTAACAGCTGCTGGAAACCTAGGCACTCACCACTCTTAAAAACATACCTCAGGACATGCAATATGTCCTAAAATATTTTAGCTATAGTTTAAAAAAAATACTCTAATCACGTAAAACGTAAATATATATTAAAGCCACTATAATATAATATTTTAATTGATCCTAGAATGCTTTTCACAGTACAAGTATGATAAACTGCAATGAAAGTATAATTCCAATTTAAATTAGAAGATAAATCTCATAGCTGAAGATTAAGAAATAATAATTAGTCTTGCACTTTACTTTAAGAGTCCATCTGTTTTGGCAGCACGATTCCAACTAAGAAGATTCAAGGAGGTGGTTACTATGTGAGACAGACAAAAGTACGTGATATAGAGGACCAAGCTGTGATGTTTTGTAAAGTAAAGCTGAACAATATTTCCCAGAATGTTAGTTTAAAAGGTGGGAGAGTTTTATGACAGAATTTACTTTTATGAAATGAAGGCTCTGTTTTTCAAGGGTTTTTGTCTGCCAGCTTTGTGAAATAGTAATTTTGGGGTGGGTTTTTGTGGTTTTTGTTTTGGTTTGGTTTGTTTGGTTGATTTTTTTGTTGGGTTTTTGGTTTTTTTTTCATTTTGAAGAAATTAGTACATTATAAGAATCAGTATTTAAATCTAATTGAAAACTGGAGTTATGCTGGATGGAAAATTAATTTTTCATTAGTTGGAGAACTTTTATGGTATTTGTACAATAAGTACGCAGACTAAAGCATCAATCAATATTACAGAACGTTTTAAAACAAACACAAACAATTTATATTATGACAATTTGTAGCATTACTTATTGATAGAAGAAAAATTATACATAGAAACTCAGTGCTATATAATTCTAATTCTTAGTTGGATATTATCTGAGATTGCTCTTGATTAAATGTGATTTGTGTTATATCTGTGTAATTCTGGTCTTCATTACTATAATAAATGTGCATTAAAACTGCATTATAATGTCCTAATTGTGAAATTGCCATTGAGTAAATTAAGGTTATTAGTATTGTAATGCAATATTTTACTGAATGTTTTATTTCCCAGTGCTTAAATTTCCTTGCATATTGGAATCATGAAATTAATTGCTAAAGTTAATAAATAATGATAGATAGTCTAAGACAGTGGTAAGTCAGAGAAGAATCCAGGTTTCCTGAATTCCTATTCTCTCCCTAAAGAATAGACAAAGTAGATACTTCTTTCTGAAATTATATAGATGCATCACTGATATAATTTTAGTATTATATGAACATTACTAAAGCAAGACAAGATCAAGTGTCAAATCAAAACTTGAAGATACAAGGACATAAGGTAATGAACTTTTCTTCAAGGTCAGTAGAAATCTTTCTATTGACTTTAATAATACTGTTATCAATTCATAATGTGCTGGCATCAAGTGTATGAATAGCTATATTCGTTAAGTAGCTAAAGCTCATAACAGCTTATGTGTTAGAAATTTGCAGAATCAAACCCTAGATGCCTCCTAAAAAACCTGCAGAGAGTCAGAAGGGCTCCATTTACATTACAGATCTCAAACAGAGTGACTCTGTAATCTGCATTTTAAAGAAGTTATGAATGGATCTGCTTGGCGGTCACTGCCGGGTTAGTGTAACACTGCCTGCAAAACATTAGTATTTTGGAAAACAACGGTCATTCCAAAATGTGCTTTTGTTGAGCATTAAAATGAAATTAGAACCTTTCTAATTTCATTTTTCATTAATGAAAAAAAATGCCAAAGAGGCATAAAAACACAGAAGTCAGTAAGAGTACTCCCTTTTACCCTATCTGATGATGTTCAGCTTTGCATAGCTGGCCCAGAAAGTGATTAATACACTTGAATCAATGGGGTTTGAACCTCTCTTGCCCATTTCCTCCAGGGAATGCCTGAGCACTAAGCAGCCATCTACTTTGAGGAAAAGAATGGAAAGTTTGTCTTTCTCTTTTTTTTTTAATTTTTTCTTCCAGAAATTCATTTCTGAATCTGAGAAGCCTTCTTACTGGAACAAATATTTTCCACAAAAAGGTTCCATTTCATTAAGTCAGCATTTTTGCATACAAACAAATAGACTGTGGGAAAATTCCCACCAAACTTTACTTTGGAGTCTTTCAGAAAAAAAATCATGCAAGGGAGAATTATAGGAATGGCATTTACAAAGGCATACACATGTTGTCCTCTATTGAGTTCAAACACAGTACATGGCAATATCTAGGACGAAGACTTGAAGGCATTTAACCTTTCATTTTTCAAGCAGTACAAATATCTGATACAAGAAAATCAGCCAGAGATAAATAAACAACCGAATTCTCTCCCATCCATCACAAGCCACAATTTATTCCATTTATAAAAACTTCAGTGGGGATTGTGCTGAAGCTGTACTCCAGGCAGATCTGCAGGAGCAGGATTGAGAAGGAGCAACCAAGAGGTTATTGACGTAACAGGCCCAAGTGTCTCGAACGGTGTGTCCTAGAAATGGGAACCAGGGGTTATACAGCTCAAACTGGCCAACAACTACTTATGTAAGTAGTCTCACCGAATTCAAAGCTGCCCTAAAAAGGCACTTAACGATCTTCTGGCTGCAACAATGTGAAAAGAGGGTAAATAACTGGAATAAGAACTATGCAGGCTGTAGTCAAATGCTTCTTGCAGAAATGGCTGAGATGATTGTGAAGTAAGTTACTTCTTCCATCTGCCCTACATTGGCAGTTCAAGATAAATCAGTTGCTTTCACAGTGATGGAAAAGCACTTGCATAGGGTATTCCTGTGGTGAAAGCTGTAAAAGCATGCACTATCACTGCCATTTCTCCTGCCTGTTGTCTCACTGTTTGAGTGCTACATTTTCTCACAGAATCATGGAACATCCTGAGTTGGAAGGGACCCACAAAGATCATGGACTCCAACTCCTGGTCCTGGACAGGATATCCCATGAGTGACACCATGTGCCTGAGAGAATTTTGCAAATGCTTCTTGAACTCTGTCAGGCTGGGTTGACTGGCTGGTGACCACTCTCCTGGGAAGCCTGTTCCAGTGCCCAGCCACTCTCTGAAGAACCTTGTCCTAATATCCAACCTCAAGCTCCTAAAGCCTAGCAAATCTCAACTGGTGAGCAAGGCTGAGGAAAAGAATTCATGTGACAAAATTTAATGAATAAATGCTGGTAATGCAAGTTGCAACTGCAGACTAGTTGAAAGTGCAAAGATCATTAAAAAATGTAACCCAGTCCAGCCTGCACACACATTTTCTCTGGTTAAAAGTAATGTCATTTGCAGATACCACTCTTGTAGGAAAGTTCTGTAAGCATTTGGGAAATTAAAACTATTCTTACATACTGAATAACCGAAGAAGATAGAGGGGGGTGGAAAAAACATATGTGACAGTTGTGTTGTGCGACAGTTTTTCTTATCCTCCTCCAAACCATTTGCCTGGCAAATCCCTTTTCTTTTTTTTTTTTTTTTTTTTTTTTTTTTTTTTTTTTTTTTTTTTTTTTTTTTGGTTTTTCCTTAACTTTTAGGGTCTTGACCACAGATTACCCTTCAAGGAACAAGCATAAAAAATAATAATATCCAGTGAACACTAAAAATCATTATATCTCTACCACATCAATTTAATTTCTATCATCTCCATCAAAGCATAAATTTGGAGAAGGTATAGTTATTCAGGGTAAAGAAACAGAATGTTTAGCAGAAGACCTCTTTCTTCAGTCTCCTTAAACACATAAATCCTGAATTCTCAAACAATCTTTTGACCCAGAGGTATTTGATTAGGAAAAACCTGCTCTAACAGAAAGATTTTAGTTAGCTTGGGATGAAAGAGATGCGATTCTTCCAGGTGAATCCTGGAGCTGTGGGTCTTCCTGGGTCATGCATTTCCAGCTCCCTTGGAGACTGTCGCAGTGCTGAACGCTCAGCAGCTTTGGTATTCATCCAAGATGCAGCGTGACTGCTCCAGAAGGTGCTCAGCACCACCAGAATATTTAAAACATCAGCTTCTGGCTCTGAGGTAGCAGGCTGGGTATGATGAGTCGGAATCCCACTGAATGAAGCATCATACAACCACCCTTTAGAGGCCATCTGTACCTCCTCCAGAACACTATGGCTTTTCATTAGCAGTCTTGGGAGAAGAAATTAACTCATCACACCTCCTGGGAATTTCTGAGGAATACAGTTCAAAAGTTCCCTCTTTCACTATTTCCTTATTCCAAAGCAGGGAAAGTATCTTTGTCCTGTCCAGTTCTTAAAGAGATGAAATGAAGTTTGGCATCTTAATTTCAAAACATTAGCAATCACTTAGACTTTCACTTCTGCTCAGACCTGATTTATGGCTCTCACCTTGCAGGACATATAATTCAAATCACCATCCACTTCAGTCCACAGGAAGAATCTTCAGGCCAAACCATTACAACAACCCATTACTCTTCTGGCTTTTCTACACCACCAGGAAATGTCAGTGAATGCCAAACTTTTGCAACTGCAAACAAAGGGAAATGGATATTCATCTCTACCATTACTTTCATAATTAGTTGAACAGGGAAAAAACAATCTTACCAGGAAATCCTCACAAGTCTCAACTACATCTGTCAGCCTTGTTTGGTTGCCAGTTCTTCTGATGAACCACAGGAAATATAGTCCAACTGCAGCACAGATTGTTCAGAGAAGACAGGCTCATTAGCACTGTAACCTGCAGGCAGTAGGCAGGCACAAAAAGCCTTCAGCCTTTGGATAGGGTAGAGCAGATGCAACCTCACGGGCTTTGCCTGACGCAACTGGATTATGTATTCATATTTATGTTGATCATACAACCCTGATTGTGGCTCTTTATCAATGCACATGTGACCTCGATAAAGCAGGCTCTTAGAGCCCAAGCTCACATGCATGAGAAACTTGGATAGTGCAGGTTCTCCTGAATGCAATTTCCCAAAGAACTGTATTTCTTTCCATGCTGGAGGGCAACTGCAGTAAAACTACAAACTGATGCAGTCATCAGATATTAATAGAGTCACTTGAAGGAGTGGTGTGCAGGACTTCCAGGCACAGTAAGTCACGACATGAGTACGCCACTTTTTGAAAACTATATGATTTTGTCAAAGCTTGCTGTACAACACATCAGGAAATATATTAAAATAAATAAAAATAACTGAAAATAAAATAAATCTGAATAACTGAATCGTGTATTTAAAATTAAATCAGAAAGCAAATGAGGTATATTTCGTGGGTCTGGATGTTTCTGTTTCCTCTAGCTAAAATCCATATCATTAAATGAAGAATTTCACTAGGCTTATTAGTTTGTTGTCTATAAAACTTTTAGTAAATTTATATATATCCCACTCAGCCGCTTTCAAAGGAAGGCATTAGAAGCTGTTTGACTGAAGGGGTTTTTTTTCTTTGAAATCTACAGAAAATTTTTTGTTAGTTTCATCAAGTGAAGGAGACAATCTTTATAAAAGTTGCCTTTTGAAACAGATTGCTTGGAGTCCTTTACTGTAAGAAAAATATTTCTCTTTAGATCCCACAATGGCACTCTCCTAATTTTATGACATTAGGAATAGGCTGTCAAAATTCTGAAACACAGGGGGATCCTAATCATGAGCAGCTTGTTCCAGCTAGAATCATATTTCCTATGTTGCAGGACAGCAGTGGGCAAAGTGCTTCATTTGCACCTCACAGAAATGTGCTTTTCCTCCCCAATTTCTCAGCAGAATGCAACAAGACACTTCCTCTGGCCCTTAGCAACAGCTCTTAGCAAGGGCTGACAGAGGAGTACAAGTAGCAAAGCCAGGACTAGCAAAGAGCTATTGATTCGTGAATGAAAGAGAACATTTTCTGAAATTAAAAAAAAAGAAAATCATCTAGTCACAATAACTCTAGGACAAGTCTAACTTTAATGACTAGAAGCAAAAAGAGCAGGCAACTTGAATTGACATTGATCTTGCTGGCATTCCAAGGGTAATATTTTCATTATGATAAAATGTTCTTTAACAATCTCTCCGGTGAATTGGGCACAAGCATGCTTTTCTTCTATATTGGTCCTGCCTATCTTCCTGTTCCACCTATTTTTATACTAATAAAAAATATTTGTTTAGGCAATGCAAACAAAATCCCCCCTTCCATGTGTTTAAGTTCCCTTGCCGTTTATGCTATACTGTAGTACAGGACCAGGAAGACAGTTTATCATTTAGTTTCAATTTAATTTTTTTTTGTCTTCTTTTCAGTCTCCCATCAGAAAAAAGGAATAATAAAACTTGCCCACAATGTTAGTAAATATACAGGAGCTGGACAAAAGTTCTACAGCATCCCTTCCCAACAAACATACTAGCAGAGGAGCATATAGACATACATAAATAAAAACACATTTATGGAGATGGACAGGCAAATGTGTTTTGTCCAGAGAAATCTTTTTGTGTGCAATAACATAGAAAAATCAACACAAAGTGACATATCATATAAAATATATGTATATAAAATTTCTACAGCTGTTTTTAAACTTTGATTCCCAAAGAGAACAGGTGAAAAGATGTGATGACAAACAGTCACTATGGATCTCCATCTTTCATAAATTTCCATGGTTTCATTGCCCATCTCTAATCAGGTGATAATTTGCCTAATTAACATTTTTCATGGGAGGGAAATAGATTGTGTACTTCTCAACACTGCTCCAAAAATATGCAGCAGTATTACGTGACAAAATGCATTGGTGGCAGATATATGACTATTGCTTGCTGTCTTAAAGCATCCGCTGTGCATTCATGGGCTGCACAGAAGACAGTCTCTGACTGAAGTCCTGTAGAGTCTCAGTGAAGATTTATGTGACTTTTTTTTCCCCCTGCAGCTTGTGATGTGGCAGAATGACCAATTTATGATGTGGGTGGAACTTTGTTCAGCACATGGAAATGCCTCCGCTCTCCAGATTATGTTCTCCTGTGGTAGGCAGCAGTGCTTTCTGCCCTCCATATGGCCACCATGTGCCAGCAGACACCAAATTGGTATGTGGGTTAAATGTAAAATAACCACAAGAGCTCCTGAGCCAATAATTACAAAGCTCCTTTTGATATGGTTAGTGTATCATTATCTGTTCTGTGCAATAATAAAACAGAGCTCGTGTTGTCCCTCTCTTCTCCTTCAGTAGCTGGGGAGCTCATTGCAGAACTATCACACACAATTGATGTTCACAAAATGCTTTTAGGAATTGTCATAGCAGCAGCAAGGAGCGCAACAAAATTGCAGTCCTAATTAGACATTAGCTTGAAAAAAATACTGGAGAGGACAAAAAAAGAGGCTTATTCTGTTTATTCGCTAAAGACATGTATCTGGCATCCTGATCTGAGCTGCTCTGTCTCTGGGGTAGATGGTTTGGAGGGCATCTCAGGTGTTAAAGAAGTCCATTTAAAGCCTGAATTATCAAGTTTTAGCCCTCTGTACTTGTGTGTTCAAGAAACACACAGCTCTGTAAACACTACTCGTTCCCACTTCTATCCAGGTGCAGTTCAAGGCTTGGATGTGAATTATTTTATAATTTTGGCCTTGCCACAAATATCTCAAAAACTAGTCCCTGTGGTTTTACCCAGCAGCTGAGATAAACTGGGATTCAGAAGCAAATGCTGCCTGGATACGCTCAGCTATAGGCTTAGGACATGTCATTCTTAAGTAAAGAGCTCATGACTATTGCTTTGCTCTGGTGCACAAAATCCCAACATTTTTGCAAGGGTTTTTTATAGGCTTGAGATTATTTGAGAAGGTAGAATTTAGTGGGAGGGATTTGCTGAACAGGGAATGCTTTTTCTCTTACACTTGGCAAATATGGATTATTCCTTGTAATAGTTCATAATGGTATTTTATGTGTTGTTTTGACTGACCTGCTGTGTTAAATGAAAACAAATAGGACTTGTCACTTATTTGTCTTCTGAAAATGTTGTTCAGAACATTCTAGCTGTCTGGTGTAGGATGGGCTTCCTGCTCATCTTCTTGCAAAGTCTATAAAGCAATAGATGAGCACAAATCTGTCTCTATCTGGAAATGTACAAACATTCCCACTAATCAGGAATGGAGACGTTGGTGCACATACAAAATCCAGTTAGAAAGTAACTCACATGAACACCAAATAGGATTTTCAGGTTTGTTGCCTATTTGTCATTTATAACAACTGACAGTGTTCCAATGAGCTTTAGCATTTTCCTCCTTATAGCGTATGGAGTATATTATTATGTCATTAATTATAGTGTATTAATTATTCATTATGTTGAATTAAATAATAAAGAAAAGTATGTCTTGGGCATACAAAGGAAAGATATGTGTGTGTGTATACAGATGGGAACAGGGCAGGGCTCTAAGAGACCTGTGATGAGGGAAGTGAAAAACCTCTCAGTGGCAGCTGCTCCAGCTGTGACTTCCACCTAGGCTGCACATTGTGGGCACTGTAAAACCAAAAACGTGACACTTCATTGACAACCATGTCACACATCACGGCTGCAACTCCTCACATCTAGTATGAACAATTCCAGCTCAGCTTTAATCTTTATTAGGACTGTCAGGCAACACTTGCAAAAAAAAAAATCCAAAACAAAACAAAAAAACCGAACAGCTTTCTGCTTTCCATTGGTAATTTCATTTAATTACAGTTGTATTTGTATATTTGTAACTAGAATACTAGCCACGCCATTTCTACCCTTTTCTTTTCTTTTTATTTTTTTTTCCAAATCTGTTATAAACCAGTCATTGGTTTCCTGACCCAGACAGCTCCCACGGGTATCAAACACCCTCTAAGTACTAGATTTCTGGACTAGCTTTCTGATTTGGCTGACAGACATGCAAAATCACACACAGGGAAACTGCTCCAAACCAGGCTGGCAGAGACTGAAAGCTACTGCTATCTGGAGTTTGTCCAGAGATAGATGGGAATTACAGTAGTTTTGTAGTCTCAGTCAAGTTCCTGGCTGACCAGTATCTGCATCACAAAGCCACCACTATACCCTTCACTTGGCAGTAATTAGTACTTTGTTAACAATCTCCACAAAGAAATGGTTAGCAAAAAGCACAAGAGAAGACCAGAGAGTGAGTGGTGAGGCAAACAGTTGGATATCCAAAATAGCTATATGCAATATCAAGAATATGTTGAATAAAGAGGAACACTCACAGTCTTCATATGCACAAATCTGTGACATCATAGGGCCCACAAAGTCCTGATGGAACAAATCAAGGAACTGGAATATGGACACAGATAGACCTTCTTTTTTTTTTTCAAGAATAAAGGTATTTAGACATGAATTCTTGCTTTCCATTTCAGTGAGAACTAAGAAGCTGGCCTCTTGGCTGCCTTTAAGTGAAAATGAGGAGGGAAAAGAAAAAGATGTATGTCTCGTTGGATGTGTTTTGGAGAAAACTAAATCGTGGAGAAGAAGTAATACACGAGAGTCTTTTTGTTTAAACAACCCATAGAGATGTTCAAGAGTCGACCTTGTCTCTACAAGGCACTTCAAATAGCACCATATGCTTTGAAAAGCAACAGAGGGGGACACAGACTGTTGTCAGGGTTTTGGGATAGACTGAGGGTAGGTTTTCCCTCAGAAGGTGTGGTGTGAAGAGACAAAACGTTTGGGGACACAGCTAAACTGAATATGATTCAGCTAATAATGAGGGGTTGCTTAAAAGGGTGGAAGGTAATCTGGGTGAAAGAAAGCAAGTATGGAATGATAGACCTATTTCAGGAATAGCCTTACTGTTAAGGATGAACTACATAAGAGCAGATTTCTAAAAATTCATAAGTGGTGTGGAGGCCTCTTGAGAAGATAATTGAAAGGCTAAAAAGGTAGGACACCACTGGCAGATACTGAAAAAAAACACATTAAAGGCTCTTCAATAAGCTGTTCAGATACAAAGGGAAGAGAAAGCACAATTGCAATTGCCTTAGAGTGTATTCCAAGGCATTCTTTAGGCACCTGGAAATGAAACTCCCATAGAAATCCTGGAAAACCAGGACACCTCGCTATGTCTGACTGTATAATATGTAAGGACAAAGCAAAACATTTGGGCATACAAAGAGTTACAAATAGTAGGAGGCATAAAAGGCAACCAGAAAATGTTACCAGAACGTCTGATGAGGAAAGAAGTGCAGCTATATAGCAGAGAGAGGAAATAACAGACTGCACAACAGAGGCCAAAGCATCCATTGCTTCAGTCTTCACTAAAGAAGCTTGTTATGCACAATGCCTAATAAAATTAGTTTAAACAAAAGAATACAGGGTCAGGCCAGTGCAGACAGGGAACAGTTAGAAATGCTTATCTAAACTAATATTCAAGGCCTGACCACATTCACCAAGAAGTACTGAAGGAACAAGTCACAGTAATATCTGAGCCATTAGAACTTGCCTCAGAGTGTGTTGGCCTGAGGAACAAGGGGGCAATTTAGGATAGAAGATAAACAGAAATAGAAATAGAAATAGAAATACCTGTGTATTGAAAGGGAAAAAATGAATTATAGAATAGCCAGCCTACCTCTGACACCCAGAAAGAGACTCCAACAACTCCCTGTACAATATACTTAAAAACATTTTGAGGAAAAGGTGTTAAAAATTATAACCAAATCACACCAAGTCAGATTGATTTATTTCATTTCCCAGATAACTTACATCCATAGCATTCAATATGCTGTATTTTTATTTTAGCAAATGTCTGGCATGACCTTTTGTGACATCCAAATCTTAACTGGTTAAGTGCAAGAAAAATCAGTCTAATGGAGTGCACACAAAAAATTGCAGACACACAGTTTTAGTAAAAGTTTAAATGTGATCTCACCAGAAGATCCTGTATATCTGCTTTCTGCTTATGAATGATATGCATATTGGAACAGAGAACAGACAAAATTTACAGGTGACAGTGAGGAATAGGGATGGGAGAGCTTTCAGGTGTTTGGGAGATCAAGATCTGAATTCAAAACAGTCTTCACTCCAAATTTAAGAAATGGAGTTCAGTAAAAACATATCTAAAGCATTATTCTTGGGAAGGGAAAACAAATTAATACTTAAATAATGAGAAATAAACTCAATATTTTCAGAGCTAGTGGAGAAAAAAAAGGTCAAAATTGATATGATAGATTTCAAACTTAGTGAGCTAATAACGTGGTGCTGTTACATGTATATAAGAGCTAGACTGTGTGTAAGAAATGGGGATTGGGAAGTTTCAGCTGAAGTCCCATTTACATACTTAAAAACACGGGTGAATTGGTGAGAAGTAGACAGAATCAACAAAAGTGAAGGGAACATACAAAGAATGGTGGGAGAGACTGCAATGCCTCCTTCTTGGGGGAAATGATGAGGGGCTTGACATCAGACTCAGAGTGCATAAGCTTGTTGCATGGAGGGTGGTGGTCCATTGGAAGTTGGTAGGACAAAAAAGAAGTGAATTCCCAGCTAATGGAAGGATTACTGGCAGCCTGTCTCACATGTTTACTCAACACTATAATTATCATTACCTACAGACTCACTGAGTTCTGATTTGCCCTCCTCTGAATGATTGGCATCCTGGTAACACTTTTTTTCTTTTCTTTTTTTTTTTTTTTAGTATCAGTTATTTTTATCTTTGCATGATTTGTCAAAGCAAAGACTGAGGATCTTTCATGCTGTGTAAAGTCTATGTTTTACCAAGACAGATAGTCTTTGTTATGCTCTTCAGGAGATCTTGGATCATACAACTTGTTATTCCAGTTCAGAGCAGTCACTTCACCCGACTTTCCTTCTCCACGGCAGCTGTTGCCTTCACAGTATGTTCTTAATGAATGTAGAAATCAGAGAACAAGAAATTGAGCTTTGACTCAATTTTGCTTCCACTCCAAACCAATCTTGCTCCCTCCCCAGGTACCCAGTACAGTTATGTCAGGCCAAACAATTTGAGTCTTAATTAGAAAATTATCATTAGTCAAAGAACACGGTGATTTCTTCCCACCCACACATTCACCATGATATAACAAAAGCCACCATTTCCAAGGTCCATGACTCCCTACATCCACCTTTGTCTCAGGGAAAGAGGACCACTAGTTCTGCAGGGTCCCAGATCCTCTCTGGATACTATTCTCTGGCAGTTTTTATGATAAGAATTTGCTGCCTGGATCTTTGGCTTTGGAAGCTGTCTCTAGGACTGACATGAGACATTTTATGATGAAGGCCAATGATTAAACCTTCTACCATTATCATTTCATTGTGGAGATTGGTGCCTTTATTAATAGTCTGCATGAGATCAAGGCTGTTTGGAATCTCTCCCTGGCTGAAGGTATCTGCAGGAGTGCAGGAATTAAAGCAATGCGAGGTGACAGCCAAGATCTACCAAATAAATCAAGGTGAAAAATGAGTGGAACTGCTAAAGCGCTTAGCTTTGCTGTGTTTTCCAGCTTTTACCTTCCCTTTTGGGTGGTCATGGTTTTTTTTTCACCCCAAAACACCCTGCCACAACATACTCCCATTTTTAGCCAATTCATAACATTTCTGCTTGGCTGAGGTGATGCTCAGTTGTTCTTGAGTGCAAACACCTTGAAAAAAGAGTGGAATGCCTCTCATCAGTAGTGGACTAAGGATCCTCAGCTTCACCTGCAGGTCCTGCTTGTTTCTATGCTCGTTAAGAAACTCTACTTTATCATTACCTATGAAAGGTCATATTGCTTCAACATCAGATTTGCTTCCCTGTCACTTCCCCAGGCACGAGTAGACCAGCTCAGAATCTTCACTGATGGCCATGAGTGGAGGGAGTGGCACACAGAGTCATCACAAACATTAACTAATTTTGGCTGGTAGAGAATCTCCAGAACCGAATCCTGCCTGTGCCCTGGGTAGAGGCTCATGACTGCTGGAAGCCCACGGGAGTGGGAGCTGCTGGGTGCTGGGTGAGTGTGTCAGATGGGTGTGCCAAGGAGCCACTGACTGCTGCATCATTAAAAGCACACGTCTCCTAGGTTATAGAGAGAGAGAATCTCTGCCTACAGAAGTTCCTTAAATACACCTTTATTATAGACAGCATGAAAATATGTGTTGAGAACCAATACTAATATGTGGGTAAATTATAATGTATTGTATGAATGTCTAGTCACAAGCATGGTTGCTCAAAATATCGAGACAATTCCTCTTTTCTGTGGATAAAGTCAAAACAGAGAGATCACAATTTGATGGAAAAAGACACTCACAAGCTTCCAACGTGAATCCTGCCACATTTCAGGGATTTCATATTTGTTGTTTGACACTGTGTCTTGAGTGAGACACTGAAAGTAGACTCTACAGACTTTTCCAAGAGTCATCTGTGTTGTGCTGTCCCTGAACTTTTCTATGATTTCATATGGCAGCATGTTAATAAAGATTGAGCACTGGCACTTCCATCACCCCTGCTTTAAATGCATTTTTTTTTTAATACAGGACCAAATAAGTCTGAGTGCAAGAAAGATATCAAGAAAAGACTTGAAATTAATGGAAGCAATCCAGATGGATGTCAAAGAAAAAGCAAACAGCAAGGAAAAAATAATCCTATCCTGCCCACATTTGGTCTTAGAAACTAAATTTCTGTTTGCCACTTCAGCATAACTATGAGCAACTATATAATCACCCAGGTTATCATTACTCATTTGTCTGCCACACAGTCAGGGTGAATGATGGCATCATCAGAGGAAAGATGCCATTAAAGTCAGTATTCTCATGGTGAAGTTATTTAGCTATTGCACACAGAAGATAAGGTACTCCCTGCTCAAAAAAGCTGCATTTCTACTTTGCAGACATTAACAAAGTAAAGCAAAATCACAAAAAGGGATTGCATGCTCAAAACTTCAGAGCAGACCATTAAAACTAGGACAGTGGGTTGCCTGTTAATGTACTCCACAGCTGGGATGGTACACATGGTGCTTGGAAGCATCCAGTCTCAGGGCTGATACATCCCAGCATAGCTGCCATTGTGCTCCCATCCACAATGAGGTGAGGAAGGTAAAGAAATCAAAGCAAAACAGAAGCTATAATTTTTTCTTTATAGAGTCCATGAGAACACTGTACTTCTACTGTGGTGTTAAAAAAAAAAAAAAAAAAAAGAAAAGAAAAAAGAGAAAGAAGCAAATAACCTTGTACTCAGTTTAGAAAATAAAAACAAAGGGAATATTACTTATTCTTACAGAGGTGATGCACCAGGTTATTATGCTCACTTAATTATTATTATCAATTAAATATTGCTCTATATAAAGGTTCTTACCTATTTATCTTTTGTTTTGCTGTGAGGGTTTTTTTCATCTGAAAATAGTCATGTGCTATAACAAATTGTAGAACGTGAAAGCCAGATGCCATACATATTCCTTTGACTGTTATCTGCTTCCCTCCACCTAAACACTGCCATTTTTCTTTACCCCAAGACAAGAACATTTCCTAATCTTTCTTCTGGCCCCTAAACAAAGACAACATTGGACTTGAAAAATGGGGGTTTTATCAATTGTTAGAACCACATAATCAATAATTTTCAAAGGGAAAATGTTGATAATTGAACACTTGCCAAGCACCACTCTCTTGGAAGGAGGAAATTTGTATACAGTTTTTGAGTGGTGGAGTGCACATCTGTCTTTGCACTGAGGACTAATGGTGAATAATGTTTCAAACCAGAATTTTTATTTTGCCATTGGTTAAAAAAAAAAAAAAAAAAAAAAATCTCAGGGTTAAATTCTGATTCTTGTCATGCCAGTGGTGAAACCTCTCTAAGCTCTATTGGATAGAGCTTCACCTGTGGCATATCACAAGAGTGAATTACCTCTCAATCTGTTGTCTCCTGTGAACTGCCCATACAAAAAGAACTTGATTCATTTAATGTATGTTCTTGACATAGGGATGTCAAAGGCTGCAACTTGTAGCTAGAGAATGAAAAGAGGATGAAAACTTGACTTCAAATTGGATATAAGAAGAGTCAGTTTTGTGGCAGTTAAATAATCCTGCTGAATGTGGAGATATTGATAATGCCTGTGCAGCTTTATTTCAGCAGGAGATGCCGCAGAAAAGAGCAAAGGTGAATTGCCCAAGTAATGTCCACTTCAAGTTGTGCAGTGGGTCATGGTACTCTGGTCACTATTATGTCTATACTCAGAAGGCAAATGTACTTAGCAGAGTCTGATAAAAGTTTTGGTTCAATTGAATGGCAATTGAAATGAAGTGTGCAAACGTGTAGTCAAAAGAAGAACCAACACTGGAAAAAATATATAATTTTCCCAGTGCTTTACTAACTGTGCAGTGTAATCTGATCACAGAAGGATGAAAAGGTTTGTATGATGTGTCATCATCAGAGGAAGACATAATTTGCATTGTGTAACAGATATGTTCCCTGACATTAAATAGCTACTTGTGTTTTTCACCCTGGGCACCACAAAGGGAGAGAGAGACATGACTGTCTAAAAAAAAGGCTAAAAGGAATAATGGGGTCAGCGAAAATTCAATTCCCAGAAAAATACTGGAATTATTTACAATCAGCTACAATAAAAAGAGTGAGATAAATAATAGCTGCCAATGATTTTTAAAGGACAAAAAGGACCAAAGCAACTAAATTTTTCGTAGTGGGTAAGCTATGTGAATAGTAAAGGAATATCTCATGGCTTTAGTAAAAACTCCCTAAAAGGGCCAGTTAAGTAAACAAAAACAAGACCACAAATAAAACCAAAAAACAAGTAAACAGAAACAGAAAAATAAAAACCATTAAATAAAAAAAAACCCACAACAAAAAACCTTGCCAAAAAATGCGAACAGAATTGGCCTGAAAACTGCTCAGGAAGTATTTACTAGTTTTGCAGAGGGTCTTAAAGCATTTTTCATCATTTTTATTTGTAAGGTGGAAAACTGCATGCAATAATTTATAGATGCATACCTGGAAGGCTGAAAGGAAGGAGAAGAACTGTAAAGGATCTCGGCAAACTAAAGAAATTACCTAGAAATAAGATGGAATCAAATAACCAGATTTTGCAACTGCAAAATTATTAAGACAATAGTGCACAAAAAAAAGGGTAAGGATTAACTGGGTAAGGAAGAATTCTGCAGAAAAGGATCTGGGGTTTGTTGTAGATCAGGAGTTGAATAGGAGTCAACAAGGACCCACTGTTATGAAAAAGATAAATATTACAGTGGGATGGATAAAGGGAATTCTTGTCTGGAGGACATATATTCCACTCTATTCAGCATTAATAAAACCTCAGCTGGAAGTCTGTGTTCAGTTTTCGAAAATATATTTCAAGAAACATATAGACCAATGGAGAAGAGTTGAGTTTGGAGATCTTAAAATTGGGGACGTTTCATCTAGAGAAAAAAAGCCCAAGGAACAAAATAACAGTCATGGAGTATTTTATAGAATACTATGAAAAGGAATGGGATGATCTGTTTCCTATGTCCATGTAGGACAGCACAAGGATTCATGGGGCTTAAAATGAAGAAAGCATTAAATTAAACATTAGAAAAAATTATTTCTAACTCCAAGGGTAGCTGAGTACTGAGCTGGAAGCTTTTAAGACTCATTTATGCAAACCACTGAGGCACAGGTATAAGAACTAGATGATTTTCACAGGTTCCTACAAGCCTTATTGTCTGTGACTGTGTTCATTTGGAAATGCCTGAGCTATTGAGGTAATAGATATTATCAATACCTTGTAAAAAAAATCAAATATTTCATATTCATATGAAAACAGTGTGTTCCTACATCTGGTTTTGTAATAGCTGCCATAATAAATTTCACTTACTAGTGAAGTGATCACGCACATTTCCCTTTGCCATAGAATGAAGCATTTTTTCAATATTATTTTCCAAGCCTTCATTTACGGCTGTATCTTCTGAAAGGAGCTCACTTTCTGAAACCTGCAGATGCTTTCATTTTTCTAACAGTTTTGAAGAAACCCCATTGAAACCCATTTAAATTTAGTATCATAGAAAAAGCTAGAGACCTTTACCTACTACTCTAAGAAGAAAATGGTTAATTTTCTGAGGATAATAATACAGTAATACTATACATTTATAAATACATATCTATTATATTTGCAGTAATCTTGTATACTTACATATGCAATAATACTGCAGCGGGCAGTGAAGAAAAGGACCCTTGTATTTTATATTATCTGTGCCATCCCTTGCTAAGGCAAGCCTATTTTTCACAAAGCATTTTATAGCAGTTTTTAATGATTGCTACATATAATGAATGGTTGCATATGGCTGGAGGGTAACATTAGCTCGACACAGAGGGTGATGTGAGCAGCCCTTTCATGTTTTATGGGTTGTCTGTCATGCTGCTGCTCTTATATTGTTCTTTGAACACAGTATATAAAGTACATATGCCAAAAAGAAGCTATGTAGTCATTCCAAAAGAGCAAGGGGAAGGGCAGGAAGGAAATACCTGCCTGTTAGATCTATCAGATGAAAATCACTTCATTAACAGTGTATTCAAAGGTTAAAGGGGAAGGATGTTTGCAGCCAGCTGTCTCTGAACTCTTGAAAAGCAACACACACAAATGCACCAGCAGAAGTGCAAGTGAGGATCCCTTCTGCCAGCATTCCTGGTCTTTCCCATTACCCACATCAGTTAAACAGGTGTAAATCAGTGTCCAAAGCTAATCCTGATTTCTATCAGTGTGGAGGAATGATCTGGACATTCTTCTCTTCTAAGTCTTGCAGATCTAGTGATTGTCCATAAGTATTATGAGGTTCTCAGGAATGTGAAACTGTTGGGTTGTATAAGTTTTGTTTCACAATCTGCAGTGGAAGAAAAGAAGCACTGACAGCACAAGAGGCTTTTTTCTTCATGTGTCTGTATACACAAGTACTGGGCCTTCTTCAGACCATTACAGATGATTACAGTCACCATCACTGCCACGAGAGCAGAGATCAAGGGAGCAAGGGGTGGTGAAAACACCAGGTACACCTCCCAGGCTTGCCTTCCCTGCCCAGGCTGGCTGAACAACATCTTACATCCCTTTCTCACCAGCTCACCTGATGCACTTTCTCCAGGAGCTGCAGGTCCTTTCTGCTGTGACAGCACTGTGGGATCACACAGATGCTGCCCAGCAGCAGTGTCAGCTCCTACCTCTCCCTTCACCACTTCTCCCTTCACCACTCTCTGTAGGTCCCATGCTGCACCCTCCCCACGGCACTACAACTGCCCCTAAAATTGGACTGGGGAACTCAGCTGGGTTAAAAATAACCTTTTCTTTTGCTGAGTTATTTTTAACTCGGATCAGTTCCCTGATCCGGGTCACCATGTTGCTGCACAAATAGCTGTGCCAAGATGTACTAGCATATTTGCAGAGTGGGAAAAAAATTGATAGAGGAGGGAAGGAGAGAGTTTGACTGTGGGGAGAAACTACTAAGAGTATTCTCAGAGCTTTTGAGCAGGTACGCTGTGTCCTTACCCAGGGTCTCCAGTGAGAATGAGGCCCAAAAGGCTTTGTGCTGCCTGATGGAGACACCTGGACAATATCCATGGTGCAGAGTTTTGTGTTGCTGTTGTGGTTTGGGAAAGCTGGATGGCAGCACCTCTAAGGCCATCAGGAATTTGGACAAAGTACCTTTGTCACCAGCTTTTTCAGCAGCTTCGCTCATGTGGTACATATGTGCTTCATAAAGAGCTGTTCCTATGCCAGTTTAGAGTATGATTTTGTGAACTTTACAGAGCATGTGTATAACTGATATCCTCTACAGGATCAAATATCAGATGTTAGAAACTGCAACGCAAGTTTAAATGTATAAGGTAACAGTTTAGATTAGGTGAAAGTGGAATCACCCCACAGGTGGGCTGGGTAGGAGCTGAGCACAGGAGAGCTTGCTCTTCAGTTTTCCAGGCTGAAACAAGGCTGCCATGGGCACTTGCCTGTGTAGTCCAGAGCAGGGCATGTGAACTAGCCCACGTGGCAAGTATTTTGAGACTGTGCCAGCAGTAAATATGAACCAGGAAGTAGAATGCAAAGTAAGTGAGGGAGACAGAAAGAAAAATCAGCTGCTTGTGCACATTTGGGAGTTGGTAGATGTAAGTCAGGCCCTCCAGGTCTGATACAGCAGCAGAGAAATTCCTGCCCTGGAGGGGAGAGTCCAAGGCACAGCAGCAACACAAGTGACCATTCCCAGACCAGCCTTCCACAAACCCTCAGAAATCAGGGTGTTGCTGGGAGATAGCAGCCCAAGCTCTGACAGGAAAAAATACCTCAAGTCTCCCAAGCAAACTGAAATAAGCAGTTGCCAAGATATCCAGTTTTCACACTTCAACTGGAATCGTATCTCACACCTGCCCTACCTGCAGCCTTCTGTTTCTGATCTCGTAACTAGAAGTCTTGCTGTAATTCTTGCTGAATAAACCATTTCCTTCTTCTGCCATTAAGCTTGTTTGGTGTTGCAAAGTGAGACAAAATCAGGATGCTGCTACAGGAGTATATAAAGTGATACAGCATCACCCCAAGGGGACTGCTTCTCAAGGCATGTTCAGAGCCAGGCACTTCCTACCACAAGCTATGTTTTGGAAAGAAGTTCTTGCTGCCAAGTATGTCCTTTACCCCACCCCATTTCTTTCTACTGCAGAAAAATGAAATACCAAACATAACTGCAGGCAAATCCCCAATCTTCCAATAAGAAACGCTGAAATATGTAATCTCAAAAGAAATTGGAAATTGAAATGGTATTTGAATGAGGTAATATTGGAAATTTGTCTTCTTGCAAGTGGTTCTATGGCAGTATCGTAAAATAAACTTTGTAAGCTCCCCACCTTTCTGAAAGGTGGCTAACAAGGACACAGTAAAGAAATGCATTTTTCACTGATTGCAAATTTTGAAGTAACATTTTAAAGGTTTAAATGTGTTGCCAGGATCTCACAAGGAAGAGCCATCTGAAGATTTAAATGGGATTTAGATACAATGGAGGTGTGCTTCAGACAGGTTTCAGAAGCCCATGGTTAAGCATGTCTCAAAATGTCACTGCACAAGGGTGCCAGAATGAACCTTTAGCAAGGTCAGCTGTGTTCCTGACTTCTTTTGCTCCAGAAGCCACTCCAGCATATCAGGACACTGTGATCAGCACGATGGCAGTTCGCACAGTGGGGACCATATTGCTAATCTCCCCGTTTTGCAGAATACATGTGTTCTGTGGAGTGTTTTTTGCTCTGAATCAGGATGTTTGGGAGTTCAGATCAAATGTTCTTACTGAGAGAGTCAGCCAGCTAATCTCCATGCCAGGAAATGAAGCCATCTGATGTCCCGAGGTGAAGCTATAGGAGGCTGTATGAGTCCAGAACAACTTGAAATCTGTTTTATAAATAAATCCTCATTGGTTTGAAGTGTCTATTTTCTACCACAATCAGTATTGCCTTCTTTTTATTTTCAGGTCTTCTTAAGGGGACGAATGCAGGTAACTTAAACGTATGTGCTACTTACAGGTACAATTTTACAGATTTTGCAGATTTGTAAACAGTCTTTCTAATGCTATTTGCAAAAAATCTGAATGCTGTCTGAAAGAGAGAGAATAACACTTTGTACTGGCAAGCTGTAATTTGCTATTTTGCCTCTGAATCTTGTGCATTGCAATACTGCAAATAAAGATTCTGGAGACTGAGAGAAGCATGTACTGTTTGTTTGCCTCTGTTGGCAATGACATTAACTTCAAACAAATGAAAATTTTCAGCTAGAGAAGCCTTTTAAAATTTTATTTTATCATTAGCTCAATAGGTCTCTGTCCTCCAATCTTTTGGACAATGAGGGAAGTCTAAAAGTCTTTATTTTGACGATATTCTGAAAAGAGTATCTCCATATGATGAGCATAGGATCTGCTGGCACAGACAACTTGTGCTTCCTTGTCACTGCCCAAAGGACTTCTATTCGCCCACTGACTACAAAAGGCCCCAGATATTAGTGTGAAGACATGATTAGATCAAATATGGTTGCTGCTGGTGCCAAAATGGGAAGAAGATCCTTTTCCCTCTTCTCAGTTCTGCTGCTGGCTCCAGTTTCCCTGTCCACCTACCTTTGTGCTAGGTCTGGCATCCAGCAGGATCAGCCATAGATCTTGTCAACTCAGGAGACCAGGAGAAAATTAAAGCCATCAGAAAACTGTGCATAGCTGTCTGCCAGCTTTGTGAGCTGAACTGGTCCAGCCCAGTGAGTTGCAAACTAAGTCCTGTGACATTACACCAAGATGATATAGATGTACAAGAACAGTAAGGTCACCTGCTTGCAATTTTTCATAGGAAGCTTGAAAAATTTTGGAGGCTTTTGCACAATTTAAAGTAGCAGGATGTAGTTCCCCCACCATGTGTAGCTGCCCAGAATCCAATAGAGAATTTCTGTGCTAGGGAGCCAATTGCTCAGGATAAAGATGCCAAGGAGAGACACTGAATTCCCAAGCCGTGCTTTGTAGAAGGGCCCTGCATGCATGACTTGCACTGGCACAGAGACCAAAAGAGCTAAATTTGTTCGAAGCAGAGCACAAAGCAGGGACTTCAGGTGATAACAGAATACTGACTCAGCAATTAAGAGGTCCAGTTAAGGGCCAAGGAAACAGCAAATGTTTTGCTGACTGGGCAGTCCCTACTAGCCACCCAGCAGGACGAGGGAAGAGGCGTCTCAGCAATGAGGGGCACTGACAGTAAGGTCGGGTCATCTCTGCCTGCCTCCATACACACCTCATGGGGTTGTGCTCAAAGACCCCATGAGTGACTGCAACACCATTTTGGGGACCCAACCACCTTTATCTGGAGAAATTGGGAGGATTTATAGGCTATTCACTAAAAGGCCTGGAAAGGAAGACCTCTTGTCTTTTTTGTCTTTGAAGTTTACACTCTTTCTTCCTCTTATCACTAGAATTTTTACCAGAGCAGAGAATGAATTTCACCATCAAAACATTAAGACAGCTGTGTAAAATAAGAAGTATTTTTCCAAAGAGGAAGCTCAAATGTTTCTGCCCAAGGCAATTCAGGATCAAAAGAAGGACACACAGATTTCTCAAATAAAAGAATTTTCAAATGAGAGTCCCTTAATCTTTGGAGTTTTTTAGAAAATGATTTGCAGATGGCACATCTCTCCCTGGTGTGACTTTTTCCAGACACATGGAGCATTTAGCACACCCGCAGTTGGGAGGCAATGCAGCTCGAACATTTATGTGCTGACTTAGTAAATGAACATATTACTGCGAGTGCCTCCTAGGTAAATAACAGAAGTTTCCTTCTGAAAGGATCAAAGGAAATGCTAACAAACCCCTTTGCACTGGCACAATACAAAGTGCTCGTTTATCAGCTATCTGCAATTATTTGCACAAGAAGGTCCCGCAGAGCCCAAGGAGGCACAGGGTGCCAGCTGTGACGCATGGCTGCATGCACCTGGAGCTGAGGGCAAGCAGAGGAGCCCAGCCTTTGGACACAAAGCTGCATGAATGGCATTGCTGTTGTTCTGGGAATGCAGCTCAATGGAAAAGTCTGTTTCAAGTGCACTGGTACATGTAGATCTATAGCGAAATGCACAGAATTGGCAAAATATTCAAAGAAGCATGCCTTAAAAAAATACAGGCAAAATCTTTACATCCAAACTACAGCTTCCAGATGTTTACCAGAACACTTAGAAATTATTATTATGGTGAAAATCATATTTCTTCACTTGGCTCCACATGCTGTCTTTGTCAGCTGTGTTCTCACCAAGAATTATGTCCATAACTTCTGCTCAGTTTAACCAGTGAAAGCTACATATGTGAAAAGATGAGATACATAATTCTTGAAGTTAACCATGACCAAATCCTGTCAAGTGTAAAAGTTTGTTTTAATAAGAAATGTTAAATAATAATGTTGTCTCAAAGATGTATCTTTGCCTTAAAAAGTTACTTATGAAAAGGCATTCTAAATTTTTTTTTTTAATTTGTGCACACATATTAAATGGATACCAATAACACACACATACACATGCAGTCCTTGGAGGAGTTCTGTGAATGACTGTGACATAAGGAGACATTTAACAGCAGCAAGTTGAAGATGGCATATCTTAAGAAGTGCCTCTTCACATTTTGGGATGCTGGTTCAGTACTAATGCCTCAGGAGGAGGGGTGCCTGCTGAACCAGCAGCAAGACCTTCTCTGCACAGAAACTTGGGGTTTCACCTGGGGAGTTTCCCTCTTTGTGCTAACTTTCTGCAGTGCACTTTTCAGAAACAAGGTCACGGTCTCAAGGGCGTCCTGACATCCGTGTGTATGTGCTTCAGACTGCTGCAGCAGGAACATATGCCAGTGCTTTTGGGAAAGGGTGTGTTTTTCATTTCAGTGTGAAAGCCCTTATCAATGTGCTAGTGTGTGGGGAGGCTCAGGAGACTGTTTGGCAGGAGAATTATATAGAAAAGACTTATACCAGAGCCTCTCAAGAAGGGAAATCTATGACAGGTGGGTTAGGTACAAATATCAGAACAGCACACCACTAAATGATTAACAAAACCCTAGCAGTGCTGTCTCAGTGCGTGGAAGCAGTAGGAACCCAATTAAAAGCCCACTATTGTTAGCAGTAAAGTGCCAACTGAGTTTGTGAATTCTGAATCAGGACAACTTTTGGAATGAAAGAGGGGTTGTAGCTGGATAAGCCAGGAAAAAAACATGTTGGCAGAAAATTCTTTTCACCATCAGTAATGAATTTGTTGACAGATATTATGTGGAACCGGATACAGACATTGCCTGTACATGAATGATTTAACCAAAAATTACGACATACACCCTTTCAGAAGATTATATGACAAAAATAAACATCTCAGTAAGAATGTCTCTGAGCTCCACAATTTATCATGTTTCAAAGGAGTCTTATACTAAGAAAATTTACAGCTGAAAATTTCATGGTTGTGCTCTCATAGGCTTAGTCTTAACCAAGAGTAACATAAGCTGTGTTATATCTAAAACAACAGCTTTAAGTAGCAAAGTAAAATAATTATCAGGCTAGTGTCTCCACCATGTAAGGCAGTTGCAAAGATTTATAGTCCAATCCTGCAGGCTGGTTTTTTTTTAATTTAAACGACAGCTACCAATGAAGGGGAAGCGTTTCAACAAAAGAGAACGTAATTTGAGATTATATTTGAAAGAACAATTTGGAGTTTACAGAAAGAAGGAACTTTGAAAAACGACCTGGGGTTGAAACTATACACGATTGTTCTTATAGGAGCTTACAGTTGGAAAGAGTCCGGCCTAACCTGTTTCTCCTGAATGCAAATTCTTCACTGACGCAGTGGAACAGCGCTGTGCAATGTCCCTGCTGGAAGGGGATGGGCAGCAGCAACCTCAGCGTTCCTTTGCACGCTGGAGGAACACGACTCTGGCAATTGTGCAAGCAGAGTTAAAACCCTGGACTGGTCAAATGCTCCTTTCGTATCCAAGGCAGGGAGTAAAGTGCAGAGATCAGGAAAAACAGAAATTGTAGTTTCAGCACTGAAGTGATTCTACATCTGGGGAAATGGGCTGGTCTCTTGTCACTCTTGTCTAATTCTCCTGGGTTTGCTACTTCTGTGGACAAAGTGCAGGGAAAGACAATATATCACTTTACCTTTTTTGCTTCTGTTGTTCGTTTCATCTTTTCTTATTTAACACATGAAATGCATAAAACTGGTCCTTCTTGCTCCACTTTGAACCACCTTCTATTTCATCTGACAGGCACCTGGTTTCAGAAGAGTTTGTTCTTCCAATCCTACTCTTGAGATGGGTATGAGCTCACATGCATTGCGTTACACTCCCAGTGTTTGTTTTGGAGATCAGTTCTGAAATGAGGAATGTCTTTGGACCTGCTTTCCTGACCTGTGTGTGAATCAGTGGTCACTCCCCAATAAAGGTATGGTTTTTTGTCATTACAAATGTAAACATCACAGTTCAGGGACACCTTGTTATAAAGCTTGTAGCCTCTAGGGATGTTTAGTTTACAAAAAAAAAAAAAAAAATTAAAAATTTAAAAATTAAAAAAAAAAAAAAAAACAAAGCAAGTTTTTTGCCTGACAATGCTGAAGTTAATTTTAGCCACTTGCTGTTTCCAAAAAGCTACAGTTTAGATTCTAAATCATGGATTTCTGTCCCAGAAGACTCAATGAAAATCAAGAAGTGTTTTATTTCTAGAGCTGAAGTAAAACTTACCACAGTAGAATTCCATACTGCAACTTTGTAGTCTAGTATCATCTTTCTTATTCAGAGAGAAGTTAGACATTCCCAGCCTGTATGTATGATCAAGGATGCTTCAGAATAATGTATATAAATTGAGTTTTATTGATCATTGAACATCTGCTGGCACTTAAGCATGTGAAAATCTAAGCATGAACAAAAGTTTTGCAAGTTTGCATTTTTTGATGCTTATAAAATTATAATTTATAATCAAGTACACTATGTTATGTTTTCTTTACCACCTTCATAAAGATAAAGTAATGTAAGCAGGGGCTTGGATTATAGGACCATTACAAGATTGCAAAGACTCAGGGGTTTATGATTTATGGAAGAAAAATTCCATTATTTTCCCTTAAATCTGACACAATTTAATAGCATTTTGCCTGCTGTGGTAGAGGGTATGTGCCAAACTATGATTACTGCAAACAGAATTGGAAGTGCTATAAAACAATATTTTTTTATTTTGCACCCATTGCCAAAGGTGGTGAGCAAATGTCTTTGTCCAACTTCCTGATCATGCAGTTTTCACCCATCCTTTCCAACACTGACTAATATAGAACATGTGCCAGTGCTGATGCAGATCCTTCTCAAAGTATGTGCCCTTCACACACATCTCACGTGGATCATTCTGTGTAAGTACAGCTTGAGCAGGGAGTCAGGAGGGGGGAAATAGGGTACTGGAGAGAAACAAAACAACAGGGCAACCCTTACAGGTGTGAGTTCAAGAAAAGCCTCTGGACCTCAGGTGTGTGTTGGGAAATTACGTTCTTTTATGAAATCGTGGGTTGTAGGAACTGAAAGCAACTCAGAAGAGAGAGCCTTTGTCTCATTTCCCAGAGTTACCGAGCCTCTTTCATGTGGCCTGACCTTTTCTCTTTATTTTCAAAGTCAAATGTGGGCTAAACCAAACATGCCAGCAGCATGTCCAGGCATGGAAGCAGTAAAGTTGGCCTCTCTTGAGGTTATAGACCTGCTGCTCTGCTGGCATGAGTCTGACCAGCTCCAGGTTTGAGCAAGAGGACCCCCAAAGTTCCTGCTGAACACAAGTTTTGCTAGATAGGGATTACCTAGAAATTCAGAGAGTGCTGGAAGGTGTGACTGCAAAGGCTCTGAGAATGTCACAGTTTCATAGGGGTTCTGAGGTACCTGAAATGAAGAAAGGACAACTTTATGTTCAAAATAGATTTTGTAAGGAATAGTGGCCTATAATGAGTATCACACTTAGTATCACACTAAACCAGACTTTAAAACACTTAGATAAGATGATCTTTCATGAATAACAATTAAAAACCATCCATCCTTAAATCTTAGAATGTAAAATAACTGTGGAAACTTACTACATGCTGTTGCCCATCTTTTTAATGAGAAAATCACCCTTTAATTGTCATCATGACAATGCCAAGAAACACCCAGGATGGGACTTCTCTCTTTCCTGCCTCCACATGTGTCCAGTGCCTAATCACTGCTGCTCAGGAAGGAAATGCTGCAGATTTAAATACAACAGACCAAGACAAGGAGTTAAACTCAGCATCTTGACTCCTCCCCAGCCAGCTCCTGCACCGAGGTTAGGGACTGTGCCACTGAAAGGTCTCACTAGAGGGCAGCCAATAAAACCTCTAGCAATAAAACTGCATGGGCTGAATGATGCTTTTTTTTCCCCCTTAGACTCTGGAGTGGGATGGGATATGAAATCTGCCCCCTTGAAATTGCTGTCAGTAACTGTTTGCGCTGTGTTTGGGGTTTTTTTCATGTAGAGTTGTAGAGGAGGATCTATCTACTCACTGCTTTATCTCCATGGGACTCCTCAGGCCTAATGGATGTGGAACATCTTTGTGCAGCTCTGAAAAATCATGAAGGTGAGACAGCACTTGATGCAGAGGAGGGTGATTGTGACTACCCCTGTTCTCGCTTCTTTCCCTTGACTCCTTAAGGGAAGCATCACAGCTTACAACAAAATATAAATAGTGTGATACGTAGCGTACTCTGAGGCGCTTGCCATAAAATTGCTACTGAAGTAGTTATTGAGGTTCAAACGTACCATGCCATTTTTTTAAATTTTTGTAGCCCTTGTAATAAATTACAATCCTCAGTGCCTCAAGGTCCTCTCTCACCTCTGTTTTCATAAATGCTTCCCAGTACCTGTCCTATCCTGTAGCACCAAAGAAAAAAGTATGCTATATACTTTCCAGAGAAACACAAGAACAAGATCTCAAGAGCTTCCAAGATAAATACATTCTCTGAATTCCATACATTCATCATGTAGTTTTTATTAGGCCAAAAAATTTTTTACAAGATTTTGTGTGGTTCTGAGCTAAGATACATTTTCTATCCCTACAGAAACATCTTTGTTTCTTGCTCATATATTGCACCGCTATTTAAAAAAATTAAGCACGTTTTCTCTAGTTTTAATGTACCAGGAACAAGGACTATCAAAACTAGCCCTTTGAAGCATAAACTGTTTCAGAAATAAATATCACTTGATGTTAATAAAATGCATTCCTCTGGCTGTGACTGCTAAGAACTCCGTTCAATGCAGGACTTCATATTTTACATAATTCTGATTTCCCTTAAGGTGACCAAATGTATATCAGAATCTACTGTAATGTCCCAAATCTGATCCTGTTTTATACTCAAACCCTCCATTTTCTTCAAATGAAAGGATGGACAAAAAATGCTAAACTGCAGTTTTATAAGTAAAGTTTCATCAGAAAAATCTTGTTGATGAAATTGAATTCATTGTAGAAGTTTCCATTTCCTATGAACACAGTAGAAAGTATTTGGTTTTCAGTACCAATTAATAAAGCTGAGTAAGCAATTATACACAAATCTTCTGCTTTTCCTGGTTGTGTAACAGCTGCACTTAGTTTAAACTTCACCAGATATAATAATTACCCAAACATAGTTAACATTTTTTGTTCATGAGGGTAGCAACTTGAGTCTTTGTTTCTTAATCAATTAGAATGCTCAGTTTTTGTTGTGCATGTGTGTGTTGCACACACAATTCATTCAGAATTGATTTTGCCAGTGATTACAAGAGTCTTGTAACATGGGCTCTGCTCCCTGTTTGGCTGATCCTATCTCATCCATCAGAAGAATAGCCTGAAGATACCATCAATCCAGTAGTTTATGAAGTAGAAACAAGTAATAGATGATCAGAGATTTCATAAAATACTATATTGTTTTCCTCTTTCTCTGCACCCCACAGACTTTCAGCAAAACCATGCCTCTTAGACCAGAAAATGGTAAGATATATTGGCTAGGAGGGGAGTTTAATTCAATTCTTACTCGTTGCACTCACGCAAAATAATTGAATGCACATGCAGAGTCTGGTTTTCAGGGATCCAGTCAGGCCTTTATCTGATTCACCTAAAGGTCCCCTTGATAGTGAATTGGCAATGAATTTCAAAAGCCTCTTTGCTACCTCACACCAAGCAGTTTTCCACTCAGAGGAAGGACTGAGAGAGGCAGAGGTAAGATTGTTCATGGAATACATAGTGTGATACTTTGGGCACCTTCAAAAGATCTTGAAAAGCTGAGGTCAATACCATGCGGATTTTTTTATATGCATTTGCAAATATTAAGGTTTTTTATCAGCTGCATTATCACGTGGTATATATGGGAGACTCTACCACATGTTCAGTGGAAAGCAGAATGTAAAGGAGTGCTGCTTTGCACTTAGTCACTTCTGTTCTTTGAGAGGCAGAGCCTACCAGAGTGTCTGCAGCTGCAGCTGTGGCAGTAGCTGGGCAGGGCACCATGAGAAGTTTGGAACCCCAGCAGTCTGCCTGGCTCCATCCCTCAGCTGCCCTTGCTTTCAGGATTAGCAGTGCCTACAACTTCGGGGAGCTTTTTTACAGGTAATTATTGCCGCAGTAACATTGCACTCTGTGACCCTAGCAGTAATAGTTGTGATTCAACATGTCCAGTTCCTCCTTCTCCCCTTTTCTTGACCTCGCCTCGCTGAGGCATGAAGATCCTACAGGGATGGCAGTCCAGGCCAAGGGAATCCTCCCAAACGTCCAAGGGCTGGAGTTAAAAATCAAACACGGTAGCCTTGAGTACGCAGCTCCACATCTGGAAACACTGGTGTGTGATCTCAGAGGAGGGGCCTTCCTGGCCTGTCTGGAGCTCCAGGTGTCTCCAGCTCCCTCCCAGCTCCCCTGCAGGGGGAGGAATGGCTCTCCGCTAAGCCTGTGCCATTAACTCGGAACACACACTTCCCTTTATCTAAACCAGATGGATGCATTTCATACTCTTATTATTTTTCATAGGGCTGAGACCACCGTAAGTGCTTGCTCTGCGTCTTTGCGTGTTTTAGCCTCCTGAAGCAATTTTCTCTTATGTTTCAGTGAAGTACAGGCTCCACCAAACACAATATTAATTACAGACGTGGGTTGCCTTATGCAGTATGATGTGTTCCCTCTGCACATTCACTTAAATGTCTGTTGTGAAACAGTCACACAGATACTGGCATTTCATCTATAAACTGCCTGAAATAGAAGCCTTTATAATTAAACGTTGATTAAAGCTTAAATTCTGTGATGAAAATGCTCAGTTTTAGGAACAATGTTTTCCACACCCAGCAGGTGCTTCATAACATACTAAAGACCCGTTCATTTCATTGGGAATACTCACAAGCCTTTAGTTATGCTTGCACTAAAGTACTTTGCTATGTCACAGTAAGAAAATAACTTCTTGGAAAGCAAAGGTAGGTGGTAAAATCCCAGTGACTGGGGGGTGTCCATCTTTGTGTTTATGGAGTAACCAACAATAGTGACATTTGAATTGACACTACCAACTCACTGGTGCAGAAACCTTAGAATCCCTAAAAAATACTTGTTTTAAGCAAGTTCACCTTCCTGTTGGCTTTAAACAAATAAAACTATGTGCACTTTGTTACTCATTAATTTATTGCAAATTTTCAAACCATTGTTTTCAATAGCGGTTTGTATTACTTTTCAAATCTGGGCTCATCTGAACTGGGAAAGTGATGGAAGAGAGACAATGCAGAAAACACTCATAATAAGAGTAATAATCAAACTCAGAGGTGTAATGTTACTTTCAGGGGTGCCTAAAACCTTTCCTTTTTGCCAGTCTCCCACAATTACTCACTTATAATTAAGTCAGAGTGTGTGCCAGTTGTTAATAATATCATTAACCAGGAATTCTTGAACAGACAGTGAAGAAAGATGTAAGCTGGTGAAGAATTAAGTTGAGGGAAGACTAAAGGCAGTGCAGTTCAGACTCCTGATAACTTCTCACAATGCTAAGTCGGGTACATTGCACAGTGACTGCTCTCATCAGATTGAATTTTCCTCTGGTGGAATTAATGATATGAGGTACAGAGAAGTAAAGAATTTGGCCCAAGAGACTTTTAAAAGCCTGCCAGTCTAAAGCAATATGGGAATCATCCTATACTGTGAGTATAACTTCACAGATCTCTTTACTCTACTCAGACACAAATAGAGCTGCTGTCACAAATGCTATAACAAAATAAATGTTTATCATTGATACACATTTTAAAGCAATCTCAGATTATTGTTCACTTACTAGCATTAGATTATTGTCACTAGGTTACAGTGCTGTGAGTGTCTCTGATGCAGAACAGCAAGAAAAATCTATGGACCTGCCTCCCTCAAGTGCCTAAAATAAATACGAAGTGTGAACATTTCTGAGATGTTCATTGGAAACGGGAGGTGAAACAACACATTTAAGCTATGGTTCTGCCTTGCTCATCTTGATGAGCAGTTAAATCAATCAATTAAACAATGACTAGCCTTTTTACATCAGTGCCAACACTGAGTGGGGAAGGTCCCTCACATGCCCATCCTGAACAGCTCTGTCCAAAAGCAAGAGTGGGTGTGGATAGAATTGAACATCAAAGTGGGAGCTGGCTTCTGCCAAGGTGGATTTTAGACTTAAGAGTGATCTAGACACGGCCTTAATGCTACTCCTCTCCACCGGTACATTAATTAGCATTACAAAGCTGATGCTCTGCTCTCATCACTCTTATACCAAGAAGAAAAGCAAGCCAGAATATCCATGAATGCCAGGTACTACCAAAGTTGACCAGGTATCTGCAGTATACCGCTCTGCCAAGCATAGAAATGGTGCCTAAAAGGGAACTGGAAACCCCATTGTAATAAACCACCAGCAGTGAGCAAGCACCACCTGCTGCATGCTGCCCCAACTCAGGGCTGTGCCAGCTGCTTCCCCCATCCCACCTCCCACATCCCCTTCTTCCAAGGGACCCTTTGGCCTTAGAAACCCCATGCCAGTGATGGCCATGCTGAGAGGAAGTGTTTTCCAGGAGCTGGGCTGTGCCTCTTGCCCCACAGTGCTACAGGGCTCCCCTGAACGCCACAGGGAACAGCATGGGGAGAAGGGAAGTGTCAGTGACTGAAAAGGGAATGTGGATATCACACCCCAGTTTACTGTTTCAAAGACAGGCAAGCATCTGCAGGTGTGTCCCCACTAGAGAACACATACCCACCTTGTTTCCTGCTCCTGTGCCCCAGCTGAAGAGCAGGAGAACACATTCCTAATGAAAACCTGTGCCCAAAATCCTCCAGACTCCTTTGGAAGCCCCATCATTTTAAACAAGTCCGCTGTGCTCATCACAAGGTCAAGGTGCTGGCCTAGAGGACAGTGACTGCAGTGAGGTGACACCCATGCACAGCAGCAGGCAAATCTCAGAGGTGGCTCTGGGCTGCAGGGACAGAATGGAGATGTAGAACAGTGTTTGGTGTCTTTCTGCTACACACAGGTGTCGAAGCAGATCTAGGCAAGGTTTTCCCACTGGCAGCCTTTCACAGTGAAGTTTTTCTGCTCAGGCAGCTGTCTTACCTACTCTTCTGCTGCCAGGTAAACACCTGGTCTTGTGAGGGCAAACTCCAGGAAAGCCAGGAGAATTACCTCATGATACAGGACGGTAAAACAACACAACCAGTGTTTGCCTATTTTACCTGGTAGAACTTTGGTCACTGTAGGGTATGTTAAGTCAGAACCACAAAAATAGATGCACCTGGGTACTGGGTATTAACTCACACCTCTCATTTCTTATCAGGAAAAAAATAGCTTGTGACTCTGCCAAGAAACAAACCAGTGCCCTTTAGGCAGTTCTCGCCTCCCTCAGAAAAGTAGACAAACCAGCTTTGAGTGAAGCTAGGTATGCAACATAGCCCACAGCCACTGAAGCTAGAACTGAAAGGTTTCAATGTTTTTGGTGCCTCTGCCATACAGGAAGCAAAGCTTTGCATAATTATACTTAACCCAAGTGTTTCAGGTTATTTTTGTTCCCAGAGTCAGACCCTGAGATAAGAAGCCAATGCGCTCTGAAGCATGTAAGTGTATTTTAATGGTTGATTAAAACCTACCAGCATTCTAGTGACACCAGCAGCTAAATAATGCAACAATTCACAAAACATTAAAATGGGCCCTGATTGTCAGGATGGGAGTGGGGGAGTAGGGAAGAGTACACGGATAGCTTTTAGTGTGCTCAAGGCAGATACCTGGAAGTGAGGTAGCAGAAGTCACAAATTAGGTGGTTGGTAATATAGGAAGCAGAGAAGCATATTTTAAAGAATTGTTTAGTTTTTCAAGAAAGATTGCAAAAAAGGAACAGAAAATGGAACAAATATGTATTTTTTGCAAATCATTTGTCCAAGGTTTCCCCATCTGGTATATAGCAATAAAGCTGTTGGAATTTAACTTACCTCTTCTTGGAGCAGACAGACTTTTCAAGGGTTTGTTTTATATGTTTTCATTTTGCTTATGAAACAATCTAAAGAAATTCACCAGCTGGGAGACCAAAACCTTTCAGTAGTGGATATAGGAGGCTTCAGTGTTGCATTAGTATGATTGCTATAGTTTAGAGAGTCAGAGGTTTGCCACTTCTGTTTTGCTTTTGCCCTTTCAGAGTTTAACAATATTTTAAATTTTGCCTGAAGTTTGTCTGTTGTTTTCTATTGCATTAGAAATTAGAGTGGTGGGTCCAGTGAGGAGCTTGCAGCAGCACCGGGCTGCTTCCCTTGTTTCGTGCACACCACTTGCAGGCACTCCAGGATTCCACGGAATGACACTGCTGTGAACACTGCTCTGTTCTGCTCTGAAACATAAACACTTTGAAATTAACCTAAAATCTGTTTCTTTCCCCTTTTTATAGACTGGTTTTGCCATGCCATTTCCTTCCAACTTTGTTTCTTTATTTTAGTCATCTGTTAGTTGAAGAAACAACTCCTGAATGTAACCATGTTTTACATCCAGTATCTCCTGTTCAGTACTGTTTCCCATGTATTTTTTGCAAAAGTAAAAGATTGCTGGTAGGATCCATAGCAGCCATAAAACCCATGGGGTAATTTTTTCCACAAAGCCACACGGATGTTAAAAACATGTAAAGTCACATGAGAGATTTCTGATATGATCTCTTTGATAGACTAAGATGTGATATGTCTAAAATGTATTTTTTGGACACAGTGATTCTCTGCTAGGGACAGCAGCATCCCTGTTTCCCCTCCACGTACACGTGATTGTGTTGGCATATCCAGCATTCTGCAGTCTGAAACTGAAGTTAAGGGATTTATTACAGGCTGGCAGAGAACAACAAAGCTTCCAAGGATATAGCCTACCTGAGGATCTTCTGAGTCTGTTTGTGCCAAGAATCATTATATCCAAATTTAATATCCAGCATTGCCATTGCACTTGGAATTTCTGTGAACAGGTGAAAGGTCCCCCATGCACAGGGGTAACACTATCTAAGTGTGTCCCAGAAAGGTGGAACAGGGTGGCAAACCATAAAATATTTGACTATCAGAATGTCAGGGCTCAGTAATATACAGACTAACATTTCTGCCTCTGAAAGAAATACAAATAAGTTTCTACTATTGGTGAGCTGTCACTGCTTCTCCTTCTCAGGCAAAGATCTGGCTTTAGAGAAACTGTAGTTTTACTAAAAACAAAGGAAGAATTAGACAACTGGGAAAAAAGACTAATATGACAAGACAAGGAAAAACATTAAGCAAAATGTAGCAAATTTAGCAAAGTCATTACAGTACCTTAGTAGCTAAGTGTGAAAGAATAAGATGAACCACAATGGATTGAGAGTTTTTTTCATTTCCTCACACCTACATATGTATTTATGAGTGTATAATCTGAGTACAAAAGGAGCAGAAAAAAAATCTCTTTCTGAGCTGGCACCATTTTATTTCCATTTTGCCAGGGTCTGGATGACTCCAGTTTTAGGAGCAAGCAGCTCCTAAAACAGCTAGAGCAGAGTCTGAATGCAATGCAGTGATAGGTAGGATGTATAAAGGTAGTTGATGACACATACAGATCATATGTGGTAAGAGTCCAGAGAGAAAAAGACAAAACAGGATAAAAAATAAGGTAGAAACCAGTAAAAAGTGGAAATAGATGAGGCCCAAGGAGCAATTGCCAGTAAAAAATTCCAAAAAATTGTGATCTTGTTCTTGACAATTTACAAACAAAGAGGGTGAAAGACCTTGGAAAAATTATTCATTATCCACCAAGCTTTAATTAGATCACACCCACATATGTGTGCAAGGGTTGAGAGGAGCCATTTTGGCTAAAAAAAAGCAGGTCTAATCTGCATCCTATAATGCCGTAGTGGATTGCCTCAAGATTTGTCTCAAACCGGAACTTTCTTAGGACTTTTGTCTCAACAAACAGTTTTAGGGTATCCCCATGTGTCAAAAAATGTGCAAATGAGAAGTGTTTCCCTCACAAAGGAATATGGCATCCCATAGATTGTATTGCTAATTGCAGCTATGTATTTCTTGATGATTGATTATGACATTAAAATAATTTTCTACATCCACACCTTAAAAAAAGAAAAATAATTTAAAATCACACCTAAAGTCTGCAGTTCTTCAGAGCCTGACAGAAGAAATGGATGCTTTGGAGTGCACTCAGATAGCATTGATTCAGTATCAGTGCATAAAATCCATCTGTCCACAGACTCTATGAGATAGACATATCATTCAAGTCCACCATTTTGAAGACCATATTCAAAAAAACTCTGCAAGACTAATTGAAAGTCCTATCTGGCAGCAGAGTTCTAACAGAGTTAAAACAGACATTGAGTCAAACAAGTACCGTGAAACTTGGTCCTCTATTCTGGTGATGCCTGGTCTTTCCTTTTTTTTTGCACAGTGAGGATGTCTTTGAGACCATGAACTGGATATTTTTCACTGCTATATGGACAACCTCATGCACAAATATTACAAAAAGAGGAGTTAAGCAGTTGTATTTACTTGATTAGTATAGGTAAGCAGAGCAGTTGCAATCAGACTCTTATCTGTTCTCAAAAACATGTCCTAAATTCTTGTAGAAAAAAAAACAACATAAAATGGATTCTGGCCGAAAAATGGGATTATGAGAGTTAAACATCTGTCATTCTCGTGTCACGATCAGGAGTGTGGATGTGGTGGATACCCATGAACAATCATGGCTTAACCAAACACAGTGTGCATCACAGGTGAATTTCTGTCAGGGTGGGAGGTGCAGTGGCTCTGACCCAGGGTGGAGCAGGACAGAGAAGTTCTTGCTCAAGACCCTGGCTTGAACCTCACCCATTCACAAAGAGGTATTTGGTGGTGGAGCTACACAACCAAAGGTGGCTAGACCTGGCTGTGGCTGTTATTTTTGTGCTTTAACTGTGTCAGATAGTAAGCTCTAAAGACCATTTGAGCTTGGCCAGTTTCGTATTCAAGTCATAAGGGTGCAGGTGAAAAGAAAGGATCTATTGCATCAGTAAAGGAACTATCAGTGAAAAGCCTCCTGCAGGAGTGACATGACACTTTGAGAAGCTTTGGAAAGGGATTTTGAGCCTGTGATGTGCTTTCAGGATTCAAATAACTTTAAAATACAATTAAAATATTGTTTTCCCAAAGATTACCAAGGACAAAGATTCCAGGCATGAGACTCTCTGCATCTACAGAGCTGAATCTTGTGAGGGAACGCTGTTCCATGGTACCAGGGGAGTTGGAAAAATAGAAATTCTCCATGTAAGCAGTGGTGAGCAGCTCTACAGTTCCATTTTCCCTCAGATCCAATTGTGTGCATTCAGACCTTGCATGAAGAATAATCTATATACTTGCTTTTCCTCAAGAATGAGAATGATCCTCAAAATCTGTAGCCTAAGGCTCTGCCTTTTTTGTTATGCAAATGAGCCACCCCCACCTTTTACTGTATAAGCCACAAAAAGATGAAGATATATACTTTTTTCTTTCATTGCACACCCATATGTTTGTATAGTGATTACCTTTGCAGCTAACAGATGCTCTTATTTTAGGGTTCTTAAACAGAAACCCCCAATCATCTTGTATCCATGTTTTCCTGATACAGACAGATGCGAAACGGTTTGAGGGGGTTTTAAGTTATTGATGGAGAAAGTTTTTCTTTGCTTGCCTTCTACATTAACATTTTCTGAATAATTGATTCCCTTCTGGTAACAGAAGTAAAGCATTTTCCTCTACCTGCTGATCACTTCTGAAGCAAGATGGAAGATCTGATGGACCAAAACTCCTTTAGGATGGTATGATAAGGCATGATTCCTTAAATTATTTAATTCCTAATAACAAATAACAGCCCCTCAGGCACAACATTTTTGGAATAAACCATTGTGTCATTTTGCCTGGTGGAGGAAGTGCAGAAACCACCTAAGAAGAAAAACTAAGACATTGATGGAAGATTTTGAAAGATATGCATAATTTAAGGATTACAGTAATTGACATGCCTCCTATTCTTATCTTTCTTTCAAGTCAGGGGTGTGTTTAGTAGATTTGGCTCTTAAGTGATAATACGTGTGAATTAGCTATTCATTCCAGTATCTAGATCTTTGCAAATCATAACATATCTATGGAAAGCAATCTACTTTTCTTTTCTAATTGCTGAGCTCCAGGGGCTGGGCTGGGGGGTTTTTTTGCTTCTGGAGATTACACTGGCAAATTTTAAATGATGGTTTCAGTCTGCCTACCCAGCAGCAAAATTACAGTTGAAATTTCAGAATAGAATTTGAAAATATTTTCTTCTTGGCTTCTCCTAGTTCTGCATTCCTGGACATGAACATATCCCTCCATAAGAGCATGGAAAGCAAGATCTATGCCCCAAGAAGAAGATAATTTAATCCAAATATAGAGCATAGGAACAAAAAGATCAAGTGAAGAGATGGTGGCAGATGGTGCTGGGGGGCACACTGAGTGAATTCTAAGTGGAAGGAAGACATTTGAAGTGGGTTTTGAAAGCAAAGAAGGAATTATCTTAATGAAGGAGTGGCTGATCCGAGTGCAAAGCGTTGCTTGAGAGTATGTAGGACTCAAGAAGAGGAGAAAAGACCAAGAGAGCAGTCTGCAAGCATTAGGTGAGGGCTGTGCCTCATGCCCATTAACAGAGGTTTGCTTGTGTATTCTACACCAATAAAAAGCATGCGATGGAAAAAATAATTTTTTCTTCATGAATACATCTGTTCAGCAAGGGATGAACAAGCAGTTTTATACATATGTACATATATACACTCATATTTACAGAACCTTTCTGTCACAGAAAGAAGATGACAAAGACAACATGCAAACCTACCACAGAGTTAAAGATACTCCCTGCACAGATCTAGCCAAAATGATGCCAGAGGGCAGCAGAGAGGAGCAGAGACAGCTGGGAGACAGACCTCACACTACCTGAAAGACCTTTCCTTCCATGCAGAAATGCAGGCAAAGAATAAGGCTGCCTTGAAAAGACACAGAATTTATTTGAATCCAACTTATGAAAAAAAAAAGGACTCATGGATATGGCAAGGTACATGGTCCACAGAGGGGCAAGAGAGAAAAGGAAGTAAGGTATGAAGCCTGTGATCCAAACCCTCATATATATCAAGTTCAAACTGTCATGAGATTAATATGGCTCTGATGATTTAATTTATGCTTTAAAAATATTCTGATTCTGAACAGTCCACAGTTCCAGGTAACAAAAAAACCCAAAAACCAACAAAACAAAACAAAACAAGAGAGATGTATAGACATATACCTTAAAAGAAGGCCATTAGCTCTTCCATTTGAAGAATGTATGATGGCTTCAGCCACCGGTGTTCACAAGACAAGTGTGCTAACTTTCATACTGAGTCTAGTGCTTTGCTTAATATTTTAGCATGCCCTACTTACTCATACTTATCCCTGTCCTTACAAAATTCATGTTTTTCAGGTCTCCTCCTCCATCAACTTCTTTACAGTAAAAATAATGTAAATTACTTCACTTAGCTTCTGTTGATAATTAGAAAAGTGCTATTTATTTGAACAAAAAACTCCTCACCACTTTCTAACTAATAATACTGGCTAATATTGCAGCCAATGATTTTGTTGGGTAATGGGTAGCATTGATCTGCATTGCACTTTTATCTGCCAGTACTGATCAAGATCTGCAGCAGTCAGAACAGCTCAGGAATTAGGAGCATTGCAGAATTAGAAATCAGACCTAATGTTTTGGACTAGATACTGTAGTGACCTAAATTCAAGAGCTAATCCCTGTCTCAAGTAGTTTGTACTATAGATTACACCCTGAGAGAGACTATGAAGTGGGAGATTATGACTCACCTTTGTGAAACCACTTCTCTTCACAAATTACTCTTTTTGGAACACTGTCATCAAATAAGAGCTTTATTTATTTATTTATTTATACAGCTCCCAAAAGTATGTTAAAAATTTGAGGGCAGAAGCAGCCAGGATGCAGAAGAGAGGCATTTTTTCGTTTGACAGAATCACGACTTTGCACATGAACTGTCAATTTTTCTTTTGTGTGTGTATGTTTCTTATGGGGATTTTGTGCATTTCTTAAAGAAATGAACAGAACACTATGTCTTATCTCTTTTCAATGAAGATTGGCAGGTACTGCTTGATACTGTTTTAAAGGAAGAGAGCATGGTACATCATGTCAATTCAAACATGTTAACAATACCTTCCAGAGTGTTTTATTTGAGAGACATTCAACTACACAGCATTCTCTTTAATGCAAGAAAAAAGCTAAGAAATTACATTCATAGATCTTGTCCAGTAAACCTGTCTACCAAAGCGCTATTTTTTCACCAGCAGACATTAAGGCATTACCTTGACATGAATTTATTTATCTATTTGTAAATAAAAATGGAGCAACAGATACATTTCATTTTGAAATTGTACCACATGGTTCTATAATTAATTTGGCTCAACCGCTCCGTGATTCCATTTGTTCCTATTAACGTAGAAGCATGTCAGAGCTTACAGAAAGTTAATCACTGCCACTAAGACATAGATGTTACACAGTGCAGTGCATCATTTCCCTATTTGTGCTGAATGTGAATTACTGTGCTAGGAGAAAGTTGAATAATGCCCCAGATCCCTCATACCTTCAAGCACAGATGTACATCAGTTTGAGCTGAACTATAATACATGAAACCATTTTTATGTGTTATCATTTGTATGAATTTGACCCATTCACCCTTTACAGGCTCCAGAGACAGAAAAGCCAGGTGAGCAGGGATGCTGGATGGGACTTGCTAGAGTGTAGAGGCATGTGTGGATTTTTCCTCAAGACCCTGAGGCCCCTCCTGGCAAGTCCCTGTAGAAGTGCCCATACTCATGGCACAACCTTAACAGGGATGAGATTTTCCAACTCCCTTCCAACATCACGTGTCTGTACCTTGGTGTCTTTATTTAAACCCCAACATCCAGATTCTAGAGATGGCTTAGGAAAACTGTGGACAGCAGAGGCTAAAACTCTGTTCCAAAAAGCCATATAGCTGCTTCTGAACTGTGGGGATGCCTGACTTGCCTACACACACCCCTGGCAGTGCCTGTGGTCCTACTTCCAGAGGTGCCCGGGCAGTACAAGCTGGAGCTCCAGCTCTGCATCAGCTTGCAGGCTCACAGGCAGCCAAAATCTCCCAAGCCTGACCTACCTTGTGCATGTACACAGATACATAACAACAACAATGAGCTAGAGCTGTAGATCTCATCCCTCTTTTGCACAGAGACTAAATAACCTGGAGATTTCCCTCCTTGGCCCATAGGGGTTCAAATGCCCAGCTTTTATGGTATCAGGCTTCTGGCTGGGCTGAGGGGTTTGTTCAGCCTTTGTCTGAGTGAAGCTGTGCCACCAGGCAGCACAGCAGAGACAGTGGTCATTGATTTTTCCACTGAATTAAAGTATGAATATTATCAGTACCTACAGCCCAAACACAAAAATCCTCCCTTCCTGTTGAGCACCCTCTCACCAGGTGACAGCACCTGGGTTCTGCATATGCTTGTAATTTCTCTCTGCTCTTGTGCTGGTCATGAAGTTGCTCTCCAAGAGAAAGGAGATGAAACCTCTTTTTATGTGGAAAAAGGCCCAAATTTCATGGCTGTTCAGAGGGAACATTTTAACCAAGCAGAGTATTAAACAAAAGATAAACAGCTTCACTGTGCTTTTATTAAAAGAGAAAAGCGGGGAGGGGGAATAAAAAGCAAAAGAGAAAGAAAAACACAATCTTTATGGTTTCCCTAAAAAGCACTAATTATAAGGATATACTCTATGGAGAAGATATCAGGCTCAGAGTACAGAGTGGGTGGCAGTGCATGGAAAGGAAAGAAAAAAAAAGAATGTTTCATCCCTGGGCCATGGGGATAAGAGCAGCTCTGGGGTTTAGAACCTGCTTGTGAAGAAGAGAGGAGGTTCCTCAGCATTTTGGGACAGGGGTTTGCATTTTAGATTTCCTCCCATGTACAGAGAAGATTCTGTTTAAACACTGTGCTCTTTCCAGCAGGGACTTTTGCCAGATTCCTGTGCTAAAGGCTGGCATAATCTAGGACTGCAATTCCCAGCAGTCTCTGAGTTACTTTTTCCACTCTGGCAGCTGGAGGAAAAGGGGAGGTTAAAGCACGCTGCTCGAGGAGCTGCTACCACCCATCCTTACCAGTATATCTAGTTGCAAAACAGGAATTTCCTCCCTCTGCTGCAACTTCCCCCATGCCTGCCCCCCAAAACCACCATTTTTCCCTGACTCTGTCATTAAAAAGAAGTTGTTACTGAAATTAAGAACATTTTTCCACAAAAGTTCCCTGCTTTCTGTCATGGTTTAACCCCAGCCCCATACTAGGTACTATTAACTCCATCCCAGCCAAACCCAGAACATTTCCTTAAAGGGAAAGACCAGCCCAGAACAGGGGCAATGTGCTGGATTTTTTTTTTTTTTAATCTTGTCTGCAGAGAGGAACAAGATCTGATATCCCCAGAGTAGCATCTTTTGATGTGTAAGTATTCAATGTACTGAAACAATATGCAGGTGACGTGAGGGAATCATGGAGACTTTTGTTAGTTAATCACTTGGAGATCTCTGGCAGTGAAAAGCAGCTACTCAAACATGCCCTATTTATTCTTGACAGCTGTTAGCAGTTGCAAAGTCACAGAAAATGTTAAAGGCATAGAAGAGGTAATGAAGGCACAGAGACCTAACATGATTTCCTTCAAGGTTGCTTATGAAGCCAGTACTGTCCCACTTGATAGAGAGCAGCAGATATTTAGTATATCTTGTTGGTACATGCAGATGTGGTTCTGCTTATCAGGTACACTTAAAATCTAGAAGGATCTGGTGCTCTGCACAGGGACTTGCTATGAAATATTTGCAAGTCTTTCACTGCTAATTTGAAGACGTATTCAAAATGTATGAGAATATAGTTATAATGTTATGGCTAAAAAAGAACAAAATCATGGCAACTATTTAATGCTGAATTAAAGTAGAGACTTGGCAAATGTCTTTATTTGCCTAACAGAAAAGTTGTTTTTTACCTACTGGAAAGTGTCGTATCTTTGCTAAATACCAAATCTCACCAATCTATTCTCCAATAATCATAACTTCAATCACTGTCACTAAAAGATGAGAGGTGACTTGTCTCCCAGTAAAAATATTACATTGGTTAATAGTGTAAGGGCACATATTGCTAAAAATTAACTCTTTTACAAAATATATTACAAGGTATCACAACCTGCAGAGGTCAGCACAGAAGTGTCCTCTTGGTTTGAACTTGCTTGGAGTTCTGCCACATTTCAGGATTCCCCACATTGCTGTGGCACTGATGAACTCTGCCATGGCCCTGGGGTCCCCCTGCTGTCCTCAGGGGTTGCCAATGCCAACAGCTGGAGCTGCCCAGGCCTTTCCTGCTCCCAAGCCAGGGTGAAGAGACAGGTCCTACCTGTGAGGTCCTGGCCTGCTGCCCCTGGGATGCTCCCATGCTGCTGGACCCCAGGGAGCACCCAGCCCCCATAGTGCCCTGGCAATTACTGCATGTCGGCTGTGAAATGGTATTGTTCTATTTGGGTTTATAAACAATAAACAATAAAAAATAATTACAGCTGGCAAAATAAAGAAGCTTGGAGTGTTTTCCAATGCATTATCCTGACCTCACTTGTGTGTGTCTGTGTCTGTGTCTGTGTCTGTGTCTGTGTCTGTGTCTGTGTCTGTGTCTACGTGTTTGCTTCCTGAATTTTCTGAATTACAGTGATTAAAAAAAAATACAGTAACTTTTGGCTATTTCTGCCAATTAGTCTGTTTCTAGAAAATCCATTATAATAAAAAAAAGGATGCATAAAGGCAGTTTGGCTTTATCCTAACAAAGTGCACAGAATTGAAGGAATCGAAGCCATATTTGCCTCTGGATGCTCAGGCTCTGCTGTGCTGATGTGGCTGGTACCAAGAGAGGGTGGGGAGCTGGGGATTTGCTTCTTCTCTCTTTGTCCCAGAACCTGCTAAGCCCAGGGATCTCCTAACCACCCCATTGGTAAATGAAATGTTCTGCTGTCTTGGAAATCAAATGGGAAACAGAGCATCTTTATGACACTGCATAAATAAAGGTGTGGAAACAGGCAGGAAGCTGGACTGGAAGTATGGACTAGCTCATCTGAAGGTTTTGACTGAGAAAAGTCTGTAACATTCCTATAACAAAGAATGTTTGTTTTGTTTTGTTACTGTTTCTCATAAGACAGATCATATGATAAAAGGCACAATTAATAAAATGACCAGATAACAGGTTACCCCAAGCAGCATATGAGGGTATTGTGGAGATTTCCATGTGAGGATATCGTGGAAACCTAAAGTGCAAATAATTTCAAAAGGGAATTGGATGAATTGAAATAGGGCCGGGGCAGCTGAGAAAAATTATGTTCCAAAGGCAACTTCTGGCAAAGGAAGACCCTGCGCTGTGTGCTGCCAGAAACTGGAAGAGCTCAGCACAGGAAGGATCCTACCCTGATCCCCTCACTCTTTCCATCAGTGCTGGGAACATGTGGACGTAATGAGTGATCTTTATAGGCTGCAGCAATCCAAACACTAAATATCAATTCCACACAAATAAAAAGTCCACTTACTATTAAAAATAGCATTGAGATTGTGTATCTTTCTTCCCTGCAGGCTCTGGAGTGAAGCTTCCTTGCAGAAGCTGCTGCAGGAAGCTTCATGTAAAGGCAAGCACTGTGACACCCTGGTGACAGCTATAAGCAAAGCCTCTGAAATCCATCGACCTTGGCAGTAGTGTTGAAGATTTTCCAGCCCTCCTCTGTGACATATGTTTCCTTTACCACCAAAGATCTCTTTCTTTTCCTTCCGTGTGAGAATTTTCATAGGAATTGCAAGTTGTTTCTTAGACAGATGGAATGCTTGAGTCAGTCCTTTCATTTTCTTTAACAGGAAAATAGGATTTGGATTTTTCAGGAAAAGGGAGGAAGATTTTTGATAGCTCCTCCATATCTTCTGTATTGCTGATTAAAATGTTCAGAATCACACAATAAAAGACCAGTAAAACGATCCATTCTAAGCCAAGAAGTGCATTTCTGGCTCTAGTTGTAAGGACAGCTGTTTAGAATTTTTTTATCACATTACAGAAATCTGCATAATACCATACACAAATACAGTTTATAAATAGACATGTTTGGGTGAGTGTCCTTGCTCCTCATTTGTCCAGGGCATATGGACTAGTGTGATGATAAACGCAGTACATGCACATTCAGGATCTCTGGTTAGGCTAAACGTTTGCCTGATTCAGCATAGCATGCTTTAATAATATAATTCAATTTTTCCTCATTTTTTAATGTTATTTCAGCCCGTTAACATAATTTGGTGAGCTATTATAGTTGTTACAGCTGCTAGTTTTGCCCTTAATACTGATTTCACTTATGACCTCAGTCAGAACTAGATTTAAAGTTTGAGATGATGTAAGTGAATAAGGATTATTAGATTTATTCATACAGCAATTTAAATAAGAAACTGCCTGGCTTAGAATAAACGGTAAATGAAAAATGCATGTGATTTATAGACCTGTCCACTTTAAAGATTTATACACAGAGTGGGATGATTAAGTAAGAGACAGACCTGATTACATGAAATATGTAATTTCTGTAATGCAATATTGGAAGCAAGCTGCTAAACAGCAGCAGCATAACAATGATTGTCCCAACAGCTTTTATTACAATATTACTCTACAGCTGGTATGCAGTCATGTAAACACAAGCAGCAGGCTTATGACCATTTCTTTTTCTTGACAACTGGTGGATGTTTTTATGTTCCCATGAAAAGCATCTTCCCCTCTCAGAGACTGCAGTACCATCTCCTGGAAGCAGGCTGTGGGACTGGAGTTGCCTCCAGGCTTTGTCTATCCCTTTCAACTAAGAGCACCATTTTCCACTGTCTCTGCTTTCCTACAAATGTGTGTACAGGCACTCCCAAGGCTGCATGCCAAGATCATGATTAAACTCTCGATTAAACTCTTCTGTATCTGAAATAGGTAGAGATTTCTGAGGCTTGGCAGGAGCAATTGTGCCTCTCTGTCAGAACCTGAGAAGGTCCAGATGCATCATCACAGAAACAACAGGATTGGAAAAAATCCTCTCATTTTTCTATGACTTAACAGAAAGAAAAAAGCTCTCCCTTTGCTCTCCATCAAGTTTGAAAAGCAAAAAAACTGAATGCATTTCCTTTCATTGGTTTTAAGGGTGAAAGAAGGTGTTGTGATTATTTAGCCTTTCTACCACAGTGTAACACAAGCTGTGGAACTCCATTCAGCAGCCCCAGCTGTCTTCCCCTTTAGCTGAGAACTTGGTGAAGCCCTCAGTCTCACCACTGCTGCAGCAAGAGGCCTTCATGAATAACACCAGTGAGGTCTGAGCATTGCTACAACATGTTGTGCCTCCTAAGGCACTATCTTTGCACACCAGAATAAAAGCACAATGCGATCTGTGGTTATTGTGGCATTTTTTTGTGTTTGCATATTTTCTCCATGTGGAGAATTGAACACTACAAGGGGAAAACGGATGCATTGTGTACAGAGATATCAGGCTATGCCGCTCTATATGAATTAAGACACTTTTTAGGAGAAAGCTTAATAAGTGTGTTTCAAACCAGGGGGTCTTCCATAACATAATTTGCAGAGAGTGAATTGACCCAGAAAATTTTAATCTAAATCCCAATCTGATTTGTATAAAGTAATTTAATTTCCTCCCTAGTAGTTATATGGATTTTATCAATTATACCAATTAAATTGTCAAGCAGATTTATTGACCAGTCATATACAAGACACTTTCTTTGATGTACTATTCTGGTGTCATCAACTGGTCATGAATGTTTAGGCTTAGTATTTTCGTGTCATTATGTGCAGCTCAAAAGACAAAGTTCTATTACATGAGTGTTGTGCACCAAATATTGAAATGAGGATGGAAAGCTCCCTGTTTTGAATCGCAGACACAAAATTACAGGTAATGGCAGATGCAATCCATTTAGATGCTCAGCCATCCTACATGGAAGCCACACATTTGATTTCTGACTTCTGAGTCGCACCTCAGTAAGAGATCTCATTGCTAATAGCTATCATCTAAATGTAATAGTTCTTGCAAAAAAAAAGCATATCCAGTAAGTTTCAAATAGAAAAACTGAGGCATAAAATTAAAGCTTGGTTTTGAACTTGACAACTCATGCTTTTCAGTGTGTTGCATCTTCTCTACTGCCTGAGTTCTACACAAGGGGCAAAACTTTGCTCCTATCCATCTTGAAAAATTTTGTTATTAAAACAAATTTTACTTAGTCAGAACAAATTACTATAAGCAGACTTCTTGCTTCCATTGAGTGAGTCACAGTGCCACTTCTTTGTGACCTTTTCCTAAGTTTCTTCTACAAGTTTGCCAAAAGAGTCAAGAAGTTACAGATCTTTATAGTCAAGGCAAAACCAGAATCTGTAGTTGATAACCAAGAGAGATTGCTGTGGAGGATATTCAAAAGTCTAAAGACAAAAGTGAGTACAAGTAATGAACCTGACACCCTCTGGAGTGCTTTGGTGCCTCTTTGGTCACGAGACTTGGCACACAGATTCCCCCCCCGTTAGGAGTTCATAGAACCATAGTCTGTAGTGTGTTTTCTTCCAGAACTGAGGGGGTTTTCAGAAACTAGACACTCAGCAGGAGTAGGAGAAGGCAGACTTGCCCTCCATCAATGAGAGTAAGTCCTGTGGTGTCATTTGCAAGGAACCCCAAATCCGGTGGTTGGTATTATGTCCTAATGTCCTATTATAATTAAACTTAAGCTTTCGCTTTTCACTGTTGGCATAGGAAGTCCAAATTTTGGTTCATGTAACTGCTTGAAATGTAGTCTTAAAACATTTGGAGAAGTTTGCAAAAAACAATAGATAGTGTGAGGTGGCAAACAGAGCTGATATGTGAAAAATGCATATTTTTTTGAAAGAAAATAGTTTGTTGAAGCATTGAAGAGGACTATTCCAGAAACACTTGGTCATGCCTAATCTTTTTTTTTTTTTCTTTTGTTAAGCCCAACTGTGACTGCATACTTTAGCCAACAGCTCCGTATCACTCTAGTGAATGATGTCATGAAAGATATTTCATTATGAATATAAAAGAAAAATAACACCTATGTCAGTGCCAAGCTCAGCCTTGAGGAGTAACCCTCAGGGCAGCACACCAAGAAAGGATCTTCACACACCTTAGAAGGGTATGCTAGATGTTCTCACCAGGAAAATGTGGGACTAGCCTCTTATAGAATAAAATGACTGTCAGTCATATGCATTATTAGATTATGTGTTGTCAGGTTGACCCATCAAAATATGCTTTGTTGCTGGAAAGGTGTTATAAGCTCTTTGGTTTCTTCTGCTTGACACTTCTGACTCTCACTTCCGTATCAGAGCCTGCACAGCCTTGTTGATCCCAACCTCAGTCAGGAAGCACCTGGCTTTCATATCCTCTAAAAACAGCAGACCCTTTGCTCAACCTTATCAGTGATCAGCAGACCCTCCTTGCTCAATCCATCACTGCTAAGCTGTAAATGTGACAAAGTTCAAGCTGCCCTATCCCTGCTTAGGCAGAGCACCTTGCTACAAAATCTTGGGGAATCATTTTCTGCTACAGCAATTTAATAATTTGCATTTGATTTCTGGTTTCCTGTGCTTAACCTAGCTCTAATCACCCAGGACTGTGATTTAAGGACACAGTATCTCATTTCTTATTATTTTTTTTAATAATATATTAAAATGTTTAATTTAAAGTTTACATACTGGTATCATCTGAGTGACTCAAGGAGCAGGTATGGCACAGGAGAAAGAATCAGTATTAAATTAACTCATTCATCAGGCAGGTCAGCATATGACACCACGGGGGGAGCAAAACAAGGTCAGGAGCAAGGTCCTTGTAAGACCCTACTCCAGAAAAAGACTGATGGATCTCATTTGGTCCTGAAAAAACTGATGGGAAGGGTATGAGTTGGCAACAATTTCCATCTCCTTCTCTGCCAGCTCCTTTTGGCCACTAACATTGTTGATGCTGCTCTGTGAGCTGTGCAGCCAGCAGCACCTCGGTGGGATACCCAGCAGGTGGCTGTACTCCCTGCACCAGCCCACTAACCCACGAGGGAGGGCTTCTTTCTTCATTCCCTTCTGTGAAGAGCTGTGCCATCAGTGAATTTTAAAACACGACCTACCAGGTGACCAAATAAAAGCTCTGGGTTTGAAATGATGTCAAGTTTTCACTAATGTTTCCTTTCTTTAAAGTATTTAAAGAAGGCAAAAGATTTTTAGGGTGCTTGAGAAAGTGGTGGTTCAAATTTGATTATGAGATTTAAAGTCAATTTTATACCTAGGGTAAATATTAATTCTATTTACTTTATTAATTCAATTTAGTCTATTCTATTAATTCTGTGTGTTCAATACATACCAAGACAGTGGTTCAGCCAACATGGAATTCACACATAAATGTAGGTAGCAGTTTCCACAGCAGAACTTGTCACTAGCAGAACCTGTGCTCTTTGTTGGTTCTTCAAATATTATTGTTATTGCTACCGTTATCATCCTTGTTGGCATTTTAGTAACAGCAACTATATTAAGGGATTTAAAATAAAGATAAGATGCAGGATCTCAGTAGATAAAAGAGATTTCAACTTTTTGTTCAGGCATGCATAACTGGTGCCTTCCAACATGCTCCTCACTTGGAGAACCGGTGCAAAAGAGGTTTTGCAAAAAATTTTCAATCAGGAAATAATGAACCATTTTGTGTAAGTTATCCCAGCTGTAAAGGATGCCATGGGAGAACATAAGCAGGTGCCTGAAAGAGACCTATACTGATGCTGAAAATGTAATTTTAAAAAAACAACCAACCAAAAAAAAACGACCCCAAAAATAAAAACAAAACAAAACAAAAAACCCCCAAAAAACTAGAAAAACGAGATGCTACTCAAATGGTGCCCAGGTAAACACAGTGTTAGCAATGCCTCTGTCTGCAATCAGCTTGCAAAAGAAAAGGCATTATGAGACACATCTAGCTTCAACATGCATTTGGTCTAACCAAGGTGAAGATGCAGCCTTCACAAAGGTAGAAGCTGCTGTAGTAACAATAATAATATGACACTTTCTACCTTTTTCAACCTTTCTCTGAAAGAATCTCCAAGCCCAATAGGCTGTATACAGTGGATTGTTCACACAAAGCCATCCACTAGGAGAGACTCATAGAATCATACATATTTAAGATATCAAAAAGGAAAAGACAGCAGAAAAATATTTAGGAATACTTAAATGTTTTCAAGATAGAGTTACAAAATATGTAAGCATCAATAGGCACTGAAGTGAGTTTCAAAAATTGCTCAGGCAATTATCAATAGCATAAAGGCAGCTTGACTAAGAAAACTCAGAGCTGAAATCTTTTCTTCCAGGCATAACAAAATATTTTCTGTTCTGACAGGTGTAGATCCCTAGATCTTTCTAAATCATAAGAATAAATCTTTTGACCTGCTATAGGCCTCAGCTAAAGAGAAACTCTCATGTTCCTGTTGAAATCTCCAGTCTAACATAAACTCCTAAAAATTGCTAAATCTTTTAAGACTGAGGTAAACTGTAGAGCTACTTCTCTGAACTCTTTTTGTTCCAGCAAATCCTCATGAGTCAAAACATGTTTGGCATTTAGCCATGAACTCCATTGCTGGTTGGATGCTATCTTTCCAAATGCTGTGGCTGCAAAATGCAATGCAATCTCCCCTTTCACCTTGCACTATCTTTCCTTTCTTTCCTAAGTTACCACAGTCTCAGTGACAAATTGTTCCTGGCATACAACTGCATCAATTAAGAAAAAGAAAACAAATATAAAAACATCTTGAAAGCACCAAGGGTTCTGTCTCTACTGTTTTTCTCTACTTTGGTAGTTAGGGGCCAGAAGTAGAACAGTGCTTCAGGCTTCTCAAGAGTTAAGACACTGACTGCCTCCAAAAAGTCAGGACCTCTTATCACACCATATATCCTTAGATTCCACAGATGCCACTACTATGGAAGTGACAGCTTCAGCTGAAGATGAAATGGAAATGTAGTTCTTTCTACTGACAAGTGCTAACCAAGTTTAGTACGTGATGACTTCTGTCCTCTTCCCAAACAAAGTCAATATATTCCTGCCACATACATCAAATTATTTTATTTTCTGCATTTTGGTATATTTTGTTCTTCTTGAGATTGTTTAAAGGAACTCCTTCTTGGATTTTTTTTTTTAAAATTCCATCTTCTTTTCCTTAGCTTTCAGCTAGTGTCCCTACTGGGTTTTTTGTTGTTGTCTTTGGCTTTCAATATTTGGTTCTTTTTTTTTTAATATGGATCAACCACTTCTTACTTATCACTCTCTCCAGGAAGAAGTCAAGTGTTCCTCAGGTTACAACTGTTATTTCCACTAACCTTGTACTCCAAATGTGTTTCTGTACATGAGTGCTGTCTTCTCCTCTGGCACATGCTGTTGTGACTATGCTGGCAGGAGGAATTCCTGCTGAGCTGCAGCCTCAGCAGGTCCCCAGCTACTGTCTGTAGAAGGAATAAAGCATTAAGGCACAGATTCACAAAAAGCCCATCTATACAGGGCTGCCACCAACTCTTCAGGTATTGAGATCAACTGAGGTAACAAAAAGATGCTACAGAGGAACAAAGAGTGAATTTCCCAGAGCTAAGGCTACTGGGACAGGACAAATGGCCTCCCTTGAGGAGGATGGAGAGGGAGCTGGATCATATCCAGGCACACCTTAAAAAAGGCAATGTTGAATGTTTGGTGTCTGCTATGCTTTGAACTGTATGTCATTGAGGGAAAATGATACCTCCCATGGTTTTGAAAGGAATTGACATTTATTTTATGTTCTCCAGATGGTTTAGAGATAAAGCACTAAGTAGGTGGATGGCATGGGTCAAAAGAGAAAACCAAGACCCATCCCTTCCTGTGGGAGACTGCTATGCATAGGCAGAATGCCAGCATGGGAGGCAGCTTGGGTAAGCATTTGGAGAAGTAGAGTTGGCAACTTGAATCTAGGGAATGGGTTGTGAAAAGAAAGTGAGTTTCAGCTTCATACCACTTCTTGTCACACACTTAACTAGCTAAATCTGTGAATGAGTGGCTCAATGTCCAGGGCACAAAGCTTTTTACTTTTTACTCTTTCAATATCTAGAGCTTAAAGTCTTTCTATGTTGAGGGATAATTGATCTCCCATCCTGAGGATGGATGGATGGATGGATGGATAGATAGACAGATAGACAGATTTAAATCTGTATCTGCTTATATCCCTTGCAAGGAGGCATAATGAGAGACAAGACATGAAAATGTGTGCGTTACAAACCTGCTTAGAAGGACTTCATGAGCCATTCTCCCATGATCTGTGTCCAGCTCTATAAGCCATGGCCTCAGCAGCACTAATGCAGCTATTTCAGAGCCCTCCCAAAGGATTTGTAGTGAGAGGATAGCAAGATACATGATCCAGCCTGGTATTTATACAGATCAGGAGGAAAGGGCTGACTGTCTATGTAGACAGCGTCTGATGTGCAAAGCAGTCACAGCATTGTTTGGGAGAGGGCACACGAGGGCTCTCTGACACAGATACCTTCTCTGTGGGACAGTGCTAACTGAGCACACACTTGTTCATCACTATTTCAGGAATTTTAAAGTTCTGAATACTGGGAGCCAGAGACCTGTACAGAATCCCTAAGTCTGCCCCAATGGAATCTCTTCTGAGGGAAGGTTATCTACAGTTTAATGCACCTGGGCCAGCCTGAGGTTTCAGTCCCTCTCTAGTGGCCTCTGTGTGTTGCTGAGCATCTTAAGGACCACGATTTAAAACTCGGTTGTGACGAAAACCTAGCAGCCAAAAGCAATCGTAACAAAGTTCAGAACTTCTGTTAAACAATTAAACATTTTGAACACAACTTGTTGAAGACTAAACGATTGAATAAGCCTGTTTCATGTATATCCTTGCAGTGGCCTACAGTGGCCACAAAGAGGCTCTTGTCTCCCTTGGGGAGTGGGATGTGCCAAGTTCCTTCCCTGTCTCTTGCAAGAAATTCTACAGGTTATATTCAATTGTCATATATTGTCTTCTCATCAGAAGACTTGATCTACAAACATAAAAATTATGTGCAAAGATTTTGACCATGCTGAAACCCCTCTCCAAATCAGGACCTGTGGTGGCTATGTTGGCTTTTATGCAGTGAATCATAATTGTAAATATATTTATCCTAACACACATACTATTTATTTTTCCCACAGCAAAATCAACTTTACTTCCATTTCAAAAGTCAGAGATCTCGCCCTGAAAAAAAACAAAACAAACATAAAAAACAAAAACACCCCCCCCAAAAAAAACCCCCCCAAACAAAAAAAATCCCAACACAAACCTGGCAATGAAAGAATGTATCCTATTCCAGTACATTTATGTTTTTTAAAGAAAATTTTTACTTCGTTAGAATTCAAGAAACAAGTTTTGCAATAAAACGTTAGGAATACTGTAATACAGTCATTTGTGGTATCACACTGGTGCCCACAAAAAAAAAAAAAAAAAAAAAAAAAAAAAAAAAAAGAAAAAATCTTATGG
>VWYP01001846.1:56724-70375 GCA_013400435.1 Pycnonotus jocosus | reverse complement strand
GGGTGGAGCCGTCCCCCGCCCCGCCGCGGGAGGAGGATGAGGCGGCAGCGGCCCCGGCGGAGGCGGCTGCCCCATGGCGGAGGTAAGGGAGGCGCGGGCGGCCCCGCAGCCCCCTCGGCCGAGCGGGGAGGGCGCGCACCGGGGCGGTCTGGGGTGTCCGTGAGGGGCGAGCGGTGGGGACGCGAAGGAGGACGCTTTTCTGAGCCAGGCACCGTCCCACAAAGGAAAAAAGAAAAGAAGAAGGCTAGGGGGGACACGCATCTCCGGCGGTGTGCGGGGCTAGCCCGTGCCCTGCCCGTGTCCCGGGCTGCGGGAGCCAAAGCACCGAGCGGCGGGGCCGGGCTGCCGAACAGCCGCTGCTGCCGGAGCGACCCGCGGAGCCTCCCTGCACCGGAGCGGGCTCAGCCCCGCAGAGCTGCCCTGGCCGGGCACACCTCGGGCCCCAGCGCCGCTGTCACCTGCCAGGCAGGGCTGGAAGGCCAGGACGGACAGTTCTGCTTGGCATCTCCTCCGGCGTCGCCCTTGGTTCCTTCATGTGGGCACACGGGCTTCTCAAGAGCATCAGGCAGCTGCAGAAATGCAGCTTCTCCAGAGTGTGTCACTTGATGCACCCCTCACCTGGGCGCAGGGCACGTGAGGGTCGTAACTACACTTGTCAGGAACGTTTCCTATATGTAGAGGGTCTTACTGAGCGAGGGCAAACCTCCGGGGTCCTTTTATCTGCGCTCCGTTATCAGCGCGGCAGTTTCAAAACTCGCCGTGAAGCAGCAAGCTGCGCCCGGCAGCGATGAGCGGTTTCCGTCTTTATTGGCGCCGCGTGCCGTCCGTGCTGCGCTTCTGTCCCCTCGCTCCCCCTCAGGTCCCTGTCCTGCACAGAGCCCAAGGGCTGTGCACAGCGGTAGCTCCAGAATTAGCCAAGCCACTCAGCTGCGGGGCCGGATTTTCCTAGTTACTATTGGGAATAGAGTTTCATTGTTTCATGCTGTAGTTTATGATCTGGGACTTTTGTGGTGCACTGTGTGGATACAAAGGTACAGGAATGCCAAGACGGTGGGCTTGTGACTCTGATGTTCAGTACATTTTGAAATACCAAGCTGAACTACCAGCATTTTTCAAGTTGGTTTTGAACAATTGTGAATAGCTGGTTCTTATTGTGAATTAATGGACCAGCATCAGCTGGTAATTGTTTAATTTGTCATGCATGGTAGATTTTATTTTTCTTTTTAAAATTTTCTTTTATTTTTTTTTCTTTTTCCCTGTTTCCCCATGTGTTAACTTGGTTATTTTTTGTAAAGCAGTTGCAAAACTAGTTTCAACACCGTGAGTGTAAGGGATGACTTTTATGTGGAGGGAAGATGATTCATTTATTTGCTAAATGTAGGTCTGGGCCTCTCTCTTTAGCACAATGCAGTTAAGTGAAATAATGATTGGAGCAAGATAAGGCATTGTTCAGTTCTTGAAATAAAGTATAGAGGGACATCTATCTGGAAACCCCCATGTCTCTTCCACCGGACGTGTTTTGAAGCACACGGCAGGTCCAAAACATGAAACACAGATCAAAAAGTACATCTTTGGTTTTAAGGTGACCTTTGGTAGCTTTGACTGAGTCTACTTGTGCTGTCAAAATGTTATTGTAACAGTACAATGGATTCCAGAGTGGTTCAGCTGATTTATAACCTTCAATTTGCCTTTTGTAAAAATAAATTTGAGCTATTTTTAGCATTTCTCTTATCCACACTAGATCAGGATGAGAAGTCTATGTAAACAGATGGAAGTATTTGAGTTTTTCTGCATGTGTGGCATAATGAAAAGTTTGCAGCTGGATTTAGCCATCCCTGGATTGATTTTATTCATTGGACTCCAGTCCCTGCTGAGAACATTGCTGGCAACACAATGCAAGCTATTGGTCCTCATCCTCTGAAATCTGGTACTTAAAACTACTCTTGAAGACAACTGCGGGTGAAAATTAATTCAGTGGCCAAAGCATGCTGTTGGAGCATACTAAACTGCAGGGGTTTGCCTGTTTTTCTGTCCTGTCCTAAGATGAGGTGCAGTGTTAGAACAGCTTGAGCACTTTGGTTTTGACAAGGAGTAAAGTCATAGGTGGGTTTTTACACGCAGCTTGCTGCCCACAGTCTGGGATCAGCTGTAACCTTTGTGTTCACTGTATTCCCAGCAAACTATTTCATTCTGTTTGTTTCTGTAGTCAAACATGGGCTTGCTGATGAAATGTAAACCCCACAATATTTTATCACTCTAGTAATAAAAGCAGCAAAATATATTTCCTCTGAAATACACCCTTTAATGGAGAAAATAATCATACTATCTCAGTGGTTTGCTATTCATGTTCTTAGATGGATGTGTGTAACAGGACCAGGGATGAAAGTGTTTGTGCCACTGCAGAGACTACATTTAAAAAGGGTTTTTTTTTTCAAGTTCTGCACTGTCTGTAATGCCTGTCCTGCATCCCCTACAGCAGCTCAGAGCAGGTGGTGGTGGATGTGTCCTGTGGCTTAGGGTATCAGTTTAATGCCTCTGCACTGTTCTGATCTGGGTCAGCTACAGAATGAAAGCTTTTAGGTTTTGTTCTCAGGGATGGTTAAGATTGAGACTGAGCTCCCTGAGAGCCATGAGTTTAGAGGAAAAGAAATAAAAAAGCAATAAACATTTGCTTTGGATAACTGGAAAAACATGTATCACTTCATGCAAGGAAATGGATTAATTTCTGTAATAATGAAAGATTGTGATTCGTGCCCTACCTCTTTGCAGAACACTTGAGACCAAGAGTTCAGGCTCCAGTGGGCACGTTTGCTAAGGAAACAGATAAAAAGCCTACAAGTGAGCCAGGTCTTTTCTTTGGTATGATTATTTCTCATTCTACTTCTTTTTTCCTAGATCCAACAGTGTTTGTTCTGCACCTAGTCTTTCTCTTCAGTTTGCTGGAAAAAGTGATTGCAGTCCTGGTTGGTTTTGTTTGTGTTTCTCTTTTAAGGAAGGGTTTACAATGGGAGCACCACTTGCTTCTTAATATTCAGCACCTGTTTGAATGCTGACATCCCTTTTTGAAAACCAGGTGCCTAACTTTTTTTGATCTACTCAAACCTACTCACACAAGTAAGTCACACTGAGTAGGCTGTGTGTTAGTAGGCCACATTGAATTACTCACACAGGTAAAGTTGGGCACATCTGCTTATTTTTCCCCAATATGCTTGTAAAGTATTGCTGGATTGCTCAAGGAAATAGCTTATTTTAAGGAAAACTAAAACTGAAATTTAGAGGCACTGTGTGGCTGTGTACATTTTGAAGTGTTAAGCCCAGAAAGAGCCAAAAAAAAAAAAGGGGGGGAGGCAGGGGGAAAGACATGTAGCTGACGCTGGGTACAGGTTTTACATTGGTGGGGAAAAGAGAGAAGCCATTCTACAGGCACATAACTTGTGTTACATTCAAGTGCCTCATAAACACTTCTGAAAGCTCTTACACTAAGCCCCAAGTCCATATGAAAAATGAACGAGACACATTTTCCCCAAAGCACCTTTAAAACTGTGTGTGGGGAAATGGGAGGCCCCAGTGCTGCAGGATGTGGCATCAGTCCTATGTGTATGGTAAGAGTGCTCCCAAATAAAGTCTCAAGGAGCTTGTCACACAGCAGTCTTAGCTGAAGGTCTTGCAAGGGTTCAGAACTGTTCTACTTGACTCAGTGATTTTCTTTTCCCTTTCTTTTTTGTATATCAATGTTTCTATGTGTGCAAGTGCTTGTTTATGTATGTGTGTAGACATTTGAAGGAAGGGAGTTTAAAAACTCAATGGTTTCTTTATCCTTTACAGAATATACATGGGAAAATACTTAGATTAGCAAGAATGGACTGTGTAGCTCTTCAGCATTTTCTCTATGTTAGTCTTGCAGTAAAAATGTTCATTCCAAATCACATGATCCCCAGGCATTGATGCTGCCCATGCCAGCAGAAGAGGCAGTGCCTGAATGAGAGCAGGAGTTGCTGGGCTGGACTGGGTCATTGCATCCATGTGAAGCAATCTCCACCTCGAGGTGGGACAGAGAAGGAAGGTTCTGTTCCCACACAAGTCCAGTAGGTTTGTTATATCTGAATCTATTGCATTCTTTCAACAGATCTTTGAGGCGCTTCCCAAGAGCTGAATTCCTGCACTTGATTAAACAACACCTGCTCTAATTAATAATTAACAACATAACATTGCTGTTGTTTATGAATTACAAAATTTAAGGAAGAAAACTCACAGTGGATAATTTGTATTGTTTGTACTGTTGTCTCTATGTTACTTTTAAGAAAGGGCAATTTGAGTCCAGTTATGTAAAACCTCATACAAGCACAGTTCTTTGGATGCCACCAGAGGCAGAGTTTTATGGTATTAAAGCACTGGAAGGAGGGAATCCATCTCAGACTTTGAACACCATTTGAAGTATCTATATTGAGTGAGAATAATGTGAGTAATGGATTTTTTTTTCTTGGTGAGTGTCAAAGTTTGGTGAAGTGAAAGTTAAGTAGGAACCAGGTAGGCTTTTCTCTGAAGGTTTTTCACCAAAGGCTTTTCTCTAGTCCATTTGAGAGCTTCCCACTGAAACTTTGTGCTTAACTTACAGAACATATTTCAAATGATTCTTTTCTTTTGAATTCATTGAGCAGTAGGACACAGCAATATTGCTCTGAAGAGACATCTGGAAATAGATAAATGGGCTGGGTCCCTGCTTGTGAATGGCCCTTACCCTTTAGCCAGACCTCACCTTAAGGAGGTGAGGGAAGGACTTCATGGTGTTTCAGAAAGAGGTGGCATAAGAGAAGCAGGTCAAACTTAGTCTTGCAAGGGTTTGAAAAAGCCTGGTCAGAGGAGTGTTCAGGGAGGGTGTGAGAGGAAGTTGGAGTTGTGGTGTAGGGCTGACTTACACCAGCATTTTCCTGCTGTCTGGAGAGTGGCTGAGGTATTCCCAGTACAGGGGGTGCATGAAAAGTGCATGTGAGAGTAGATGAAGGGAATATCAGGCATAAAGAAGGAAGAATTAGAGTGTGGTAAACATGGAAAATAGATGAGGAATTACAGGTGAGGGTCGGAGGGAAGGTGAAGTGTGAGGATCCTAGAGGAGCTGAAGTGTGAGCTCAGACTGTGACTTCTGACAGTCCTCCATATTCAGAGCTGTGAGTTGGCAGGCATTTGGTGTTGCAAAGAGGCTGGTAGCTTGGAAATCTGGGAGCTGGATAAGTTGGATACCTGAGAAAGTATGTTTGCCTGGGAGGGCTCAAAAGGAAGACATCTGGAACTCAATTGCGGGCAAAGTTTTATCTGAAAGGGTGGTCCCTGGGTAATTTGGCCTTTATTCAGTACTGACTACATCATACCAATGAGGGTATACAACCACTCTGTGGTAATGGCAGAGCAGGAAGGGAGGGAGGTGTCTTACAGAACCCTGATGTCGAGTCCACTGACCACAAAAGAAAGCATCTTGGAGCACCAGAGGCATAGAAAGAGGGTTTGGGTTTGGTTTGTTATTTTTTTACTATACTCTATCTGAAAGAGTGACTGAATAAATTTAATTACCGTCATCACATTTACTCTCAGGGATACTGCATACTTTACTGATACTCAAATTGGCTAGAAAACAAACTTTCAAACACAATTTGCAGTACTAGAAAGCAGGCATTCTTTATTCTAGTGTGCTGAACACACTCAGAGGATATCGCCTCTAATCATGTGTATTGTGAAACTTTACAACTAGGTATTTATTCCATCAAGACCATACATATTCATTACAGTGTACTTCCTAGCTAATAAACTTTTCCTAGAACTAATTTGCATGCATGTGCCTCTTACAGGAAGCCCTTTTATGGTTCTAGAGGGTTGTCTGAAGGGGTCATACTGAGTGCCCCCAGTGTGACAGATGAACTTGCCTTAGGGCAGGCGCTATTGTCTCTTGTTACATGGCTTTGCCACAAAAGCCACTATATTCCTCATTATCTGTTTATCTGCTGGTTCCAGCTATATTTAGCATCCTGTGTGTCTACTTTTGCATTCTTTTATCTATTTTGCTAGTTAGTCTTTAAGCGCTTTTTAGCAGCTTCAAGGGGAACTGAAAATTTCTGTTTTCTGTGTTGTCTGTCATTACAATGAAATCAATTTCTGGTGAAAAACATCTGCAAATAGCTGGAGTGTGCACCTGTTCAGTGTATAAGTTCGAGGTGGTTTTAAAAGCTCATTTTGAAGAGGATATTGAGCTATTTTCAGCATGAAAACTGATGTTTCAATTGACATAATGACAATAACTATTGGTCTCTGTGTCTTCAACGTGTGCCTGTCTCTGCCTCCATGCGGGGAGTAGGTTGGTGTTAATTTTGTGTTGGAACAGAGTGCACACAGTATGTGTGTTTTGTAATAGCTGACACAGCTGGCCCATGCTATCTAAAGCCCTGAAGTGCATGTGGTTGGGGAGGTGCTATCATCTCACTGCAGCACACAGGAGGGCTCTCACAGGGAGTGCTTGGTTGCAGCCCACGTGGCATTATTAGAATTTAGAGTAAATAAATGTTATAAATGTTTGACAGGTGCTACATTTGGAGTCACATCTATGAACCATTTGGTTAACTAAATTGCATTGCTTAGCTAGCATAGTTTATTGTCATTTTTAAGCCTAGCCATATATAACATAGAAGTTGCTTTGATATTTGGTGTTTCCATCCACCATTCCACCCTCCACACATCCTAAACCCTGTCTGCATTTCAAAAAATAAAGTACTCTTCTGTTCTTGTGTTTTCGGGATATTTTAGGGCTGATTATGAATATAGAGAAACAGCAGGATTTGTTTTTCTTTTTTTTTTTTCTTATCTATTAAGTAGATATCAGTTTGTAAGATTATTATCATCACATATTTAAAGTACAGGCAAAGAGCAAGATCACTAAAATTAGAGCTGAATTATATCAGATACATGTCATTTAATTATTAATTGTATTTAATCCTACTAAGTAGTAAAGTGAAACTACTGGTTATGTTACTAGAAGTTGTTTTGCTTAACTTTTGCTGGTATTGTGCAAACTTAAAGGATCATTCCAACATAAACTGTTCTATGATTCTACTCTGGAAATGCTACTTAATTATTCAAAACATGGCAAAGAGCACCAGGCCTGTGCCACATCTTTTCTACTAATAACAAGGAGAGGGCTAGTTCTACAGAGAAGTGCAGTTAGTAATGGAGAAGAGATGAAAGTTTGTAGAAAACCTTCTCAAAGGTTAATGACATCAATGGAGCAGTTTAAAACTTAACAACTAAAATAGAGTGTAATGTACAGTAATTAAAAGATAGCACATGAACATGATACATGAGTAATCAGCACAAAAAATCGGGGTTTTTTTGCAAATAATTGTGGTCAGGTACCTTTGCTCCAGCACTGGGATATTTGTGTTGATAATTCCGTTATCTGCCTGCAGTGAAACAGCTTTCCAGGGGCAGGTACCCCCTGCCTCTCAGTGCTGTCTGTGCACCCAGGCTAGGCACCCTGTGTGCTCTGCTGTCTTCCAGCAAGACCTTTTTGTTACTCCAGAGCTAGTTCAAGTATTTCTGTGCACTTGTAGCCCTGGGTTGTGTAGTTTTAATCCTGTGTGCCAACTGCACACAGATCAATAGCTGAAAACAGATTGATTAGGCTTTCTGCTGCTCCTTCAGAGGGATCTTCTTCACCCATATAATACACTGCAGTAGACCTTTTTGTATTTTGGTGTCACTACAGGTTCTGCTCCCTGTACATTCTTTTAAGGGCTGCAGATAAGACATGGGTGTGGGAAGCAAGGGGAGGAGATATGTGGAGGGATAAGTTGATGTACAGTACACCCAGTTCATGCTGAGATCAGTACTCTGATTTACTTAATTGGAAACTGAAGGCTCTATTTTTAACATAGAGTAAGAAACTCTGGAAACCTGCCGGAGAAGGCAGCATGCTTCCATTAAGTGTAGGCCAGGCCACCCACAAAACCATGCTTTCTCTCAATTCTGCATTGATTCTTGGCCCTCCTTCAGTAGCAGATTTGACATAAACTACTATTTTTCATATTCCAAAGACTGACAAACTGAAGTCTGTAGCTGACCTGTGGTAAGCTGTACCTTAGGGGAAGAGCAGGTGCACAGTTAGAGCCCAGCCCTCCACATACAAGGCTGGTGGATAATTTGGTAAATCTTACTCAGTCTTAGACTGTGTTCTTTAATGTGACTGAAAAAAGTAAGTGGCAGAAGCAAGATGAAAATTTCAGATACTTGTGATTTTATTTTTTTATTAGGATTTTATTGTGAGAACTGTAGTGCTACTCTCTGGCTTTGTGCTTGCACAGAAGTCCTTCCAAATGCAAATCAAAGGTTGCCCTCAGGTAGGGTTGCAGTTTACCATTTGGAAACAGCCTACTGTTGGAGGCATGAACTTCCACACCCTCCAGCGGCAGAAACGGAAAGGCTGCTGCAGTAGATGGGTTTGGTGGTATTATTAAGTCTTCTGCAATCAACAAAAATTAAGTATTTTTCTCTGTACAGAGACAACCATGTGCTGTCCCGATTTCTTGGGCTTAGTGGTATTACTGTAGCTCAATTACTGTTCCTTCTGTTAATTTTATTTTTTTGCAAAATAAGGATGGGAAGGTCAGAAACACTGAATGGGGCAGCACAGTGCTGAGTAAATAGTATCTATGCCTAATCCTTCTTGCCATTACATTAATATCCAGACTCTCTAATAAAGATTTTGTCGTTAGATGTACATCCAGTCTGTAGAATTAAGGTGTCTTTAATGAAATGCCTTATTCAAAAACAGTGTGTGGCTGTTTCTTGGGGAGACACCCCTCTTATTCTTTCCATAGCAGTAGTCCAGCAGTCAGTCCCAAGTGATACAACAGGCATGGAAGGAAGTGTTCTGTTGTTGAGCTGTGCTGTTCAGTCATTCTTCATCACTGAGGAAAACTAACAAGCTGATATGAAGTGTAATAAAGAGCATAAACTTGTATCAGCATAATCCAGGAGATTTTTGTGAAAAACCAAAACACAGAAACGAAGGCCAAAAGGTTCAGGTGGATCACTGTATAGAGGGTTTTGCTGAAATGATCCCATAGGTGAAAATTTGTGATGTGAAATATCTTACATGTTCTGTATCTATACCACCACTGTTGTGAAAACCTGGCTACAGAGCCAAGGACCTTCAGCAAGTGCTCTGGTAATGGTGAAAGGAGTTTTTTTCAAAGGATAGAAAACTTACTGCAGTAACAGTCGCTGTGAGCAGCCATGAGTATATTTTAATATCGTCTGCCAGAGGAAGAAATGATATGAGTAAGACTAATCTTCAGAGACACACAGTGCAGCATTATTAGACTCACTCAGAAGAGACGACACATTCCCTTTGATAAGCTGCAGGGAGTGGGCATGACTGCACATGTGAGACCCTGCTTCCCTTGCATCCCCACTGGCACCTCTGTTCCATTCACATCAGCAGGAGCTCGGTGTAAAGATCAGAGGGAGATTCTGACCTCCATTCCGTGCTTAAAGCCCAAGAGTCCTTTAGGCAAAATGGTTTATGATCCTGTAGCACAGTTGGTAGCTCACAGCTTGGATACTATGGGTACCATGACACCCTCTTATGGCTGAGTAGAGAAAATAGATTTATTTTGTTCTTAAAAGATAGATAAAAATGAATGCAGACTCCAGATAAATTCCAAAATTTGTCGTTGGTAATATTCTCCATTTCCTTAGCAGTCAACAGTTTTATATATTGATGAGAAAAGACTGTAAAATTCAGTTATCTTCAACATCTTGGGGAAATTAATACAAGACAGTTTTTACAAATTTCTGTGAGCTTCAGGAGCGTTTAGTTCCCCTGCAGAAAGGAGATGTCCCATCAGGTACATCAGAAATTTAGTTGTCCTCACAGTGGTTTGGGGAAGGACCCATCTTCATTGGAGACCCATAGGAGTCTACATCTCCGTTGTAGACTTTAGCAGACCAACATCATTTGCAGTCAGATTTCCATTGTAAGAAAGTTGAACTGTGGGGATTTTGAATAATCTGTAGGACACACCATGGGTTCTTCCCAAAGCTACCACAAGCTTTTCTTTTCCCTGGCAGGGGAATAGGTTTATACCCCTGGAAATTTTAAAAGGAACAATGAAGTCGTTACTCATATACCTTCTGTATACAAACCCAGTGCTTGCAGTTGGTTTTTTGAGGCATGACACTATAGATACTGCATTTCTAACTATTTCATGCATTTGCCTCTTCTGCAGCCGGTAGAGTGATGAATTTGCTGTGTTGTCCAGGAGCTGAATGCTCTGCCACAGCAGCAGCTTTCCAGGCCACTTGGCTCCAGAGGACCTGCTTAAGGTCTTTAATAGCAGTTGTCCTTGACTTCTTAGTCACTTTTGATGATCGTGGATTTTATTAATTAGAATATTATCAGGTCACATTAATTCAACAAGTATTAGCTTGGTTCTCTGTAAAATTTAAGCCTAGCCCTGATCTTGCAAGCACGTAAGTATAGGACTAACTTCATGCCTGTGATCTGCTCCATTGGACTCATTTAAGTGTTTGCAAGTTGCTACTTACCATGTTCTCAGTGTCTTGTATAGTACATGCCCTCTCCTGTTTAACTACATAGAGAAAACTGTTGGTAAGGAGGTTTGTTTTGTTGTTATTGTTGTTTTATATGTGTGTATGTCTGGTTTTAGGCAAGTAAATTTGTTTTCTTATATTTGGCAATAAAAAAACATCATCTGGTCATTTCCAGATGCAGCTGACAAAGAAAACATAATGTATTGAAATATAATTTCTAATGAGTAGAAACTGTGTTAGGCATCATTAAAGGAAACTCTTCACTCTTACATTAGAGTGACAGATGAGTACCTTGTTGATCTATTTGTTTTTACAAATAGATGTTTATAAAGCTAAAGTTCTCTTCCAGTCTTGAAAAGAAAGTACAGAAAAATTGAAAGCCAACAAACAAAATTAGTTTTCGTATTTTTAAATATTTAAATAGAATGTACAAAATTGAAAATAGTATTTAAGGTTATATATAATTTTACTCCTGAGTCCTGTTTTTAAACTTTTTATATTTACGTTTTAATGTATTTTGTATGAAGGAACAATTTTAAAACTTTTATATGTTTTGATGACTATTACAGCTGCAGGTTTTATGCAGTTTATGCTTTCATAACAAACCTGTAAATTGTTTGCTGAGATTTTTAGAGTTGAACACTATCTCATTATGTTTGCTGCTGTTGAAGACTTGTCTTTTTTACTCCTGCCATAGGATTTTGCTGGGAATACCTGGAACTAATGCACTGTGTCCACTTGGTTTCCTGGCTGCCATTACACTGTGTTTCACATTTCAATAACACAGACTTGCCCTGTAAAAGCTGAAACATCAAAGTATTTTAAAATATAAATACACACTTTTTAAAAATAGGAGTTAGCACTGATTGCTTCTTACTCTAGCAATAAATACTCCAGCCATAAACAATGAAGGAGTCTAATGATATGAATATAGATAAAATAAAACTTGAAAATTGCTTCTGAGGCCCCTAAATTTGAATAATCTCATCGCTGGAGATTAAAAAACTCCATCATTTGTATAAATGAAAATGAGTAATGTCTACATGGAAGTGATGGGAAACGAGTTGCTATTAGGATACAGGTAAGCAAGGATTTTGCTAACTGGCCTGTTTTAAGATTCCATCATTGAGTATCTGTCTGGCTTGGATGTGTTTTGTGAAATGACCTCCAAAAGACACTGATAGTGTAAACATTTCATGAAATCACGTCATGGTTTTTTGTCTGGTTTAGAAGAATTTGTTTCCAGTGTCCATTTCTACCGTGGATGGATTCAGTGCCTGGGCACCAAAACAGGTGGTGGCTGCACCCCTGAACTGACACTGGTCTTATTCTGCCCCCAAAGTCTCCACACTCAGTTCATCTGCATGACATGTTCAGTGCGTATTTTATTTGGAATGCTGTTGCTGGAGAAAAACAAAGTGCATTTGAAAGATGAATTTTGACAGCATGCTGTATAATAGAACCGTTTAATTTGTGTCTTCAGGATGTTGACCTGAAAGCATGTCAGGGAGCTTTGGATGAGTGCTGTCCACCTCGAGGAGAGGATCAGCTGGAACTGCAAGGAGAAGAGGAGAAAGACATAAATCAAGTAAGTGATGAAAAAAAGGCAAGAGGGGAAAACTGAAGAGGAAGTGAGGGAAGATATAGAAGTTATCACTAAGATAAATAGTAGTGAAAGGTTTTGAAAGGAATAATTTGTTTGCTCTTTTTATTTGAAGTGTTCCTTGCCAGGGCAGGAAAGGAATGCCCTACTTCAGACAACGCTTTGTGAATGATGCCCTTGTACACCTTTTTGAAAATTGTCTCCTTCCCTCAATCCCCCTGTGGCAGTGTGTTTTGTGGTTCGTTTGACATTTTCTGTTTTTCTATGTTAAGTTCTATGTAAAATGGTTTGTTCCATGTACCCCCTCCCTATGTTTGCCCTGTTGGAATGCCCCGAAGTTGGCCTTGCCCCTCTCCCTGCCTGTCATCCCTGGGCCCTACCTCCCCTTCCAGAAAGTTCTCCCTTACTCGGTGGGTGATTGGTGGGGACCCTGACTCCTCCCTACCCCGCCTCTCCCATTTGCTGTCCCCATGATTGGCAACCTTGAGACCACTCCCTGATCCCCACTGGTTGGTCCCCTGTTTGTCCCCTCCCAGAGAGCCACCCCTGAACAAAAACCCATTGCACAGAGCTCTCCTCGCTCTTCTGGGCAGACAACCTGAGAGTGAGGGAGTTCCCTGCCCGGTCCTCCTTCAATAAACTCCTTGTTACCCCCCAGAAGAGACTCCTCTCATCCTTCGTCTTGTCGCAGCAAGTTTCCTGAAGGGAGAAAAGGCCCCACAGGGATCGGGGAGGTCTACCCGTAGACCGACCCGTACCCTCTCTGCCGTGAGTGTGCCACGAGCTGGTCGGGGCGGACAGAAGAGGCACACCGCGACATCCCCCACTATTTTTTGAGTAGTTGAAATATTCACAAGCTTGCAGGAAACACTTAAAACTAATCATTTTTCAATTTGGGTTTATTTTCTCCGTTGTGAAGATGTTGTACTTGTGGGAAAGGATGTTTTTGACTGCACACACTAGAGACATAGATGCTAAATTATACTGCTCTCACCATTTCTGTAAAGCTTGATGCTCAGATGTGGAATTACATTTGGGACACCGGACTCTTTTCAGTTTTGTTCTCCCTAAGAGCTACAATGAAAAGGGCACTCAATTTTCTTGAGACGTTGTGAGAGCTGAGACCATCTGATCCAGGTGTCTTGCCAGCCCCTCTGTTTGCCACTCCCCTGAGAACTTGGCTTTAAAAAAATACCTGATTTTTCTGCAGTGGTGGGGAGGTACAGCTTCAGAGGAAAGCCCAGTTCTGCTGTGGGGGGCAGAGAAGGGATGCTCAGGCCATAGAACTGTTCTGCTCATTCTGTCAACATGTCATCTCCCATCAGGATGAAGACTTGATGGTGGGGTCAGCAGCAGTATTTGCACTGTGCTCTCTTTCCTCTCAGACTTTGATTTTTACCTCCTTTTACATAAAATAACTGTGCTTTACACCATGTTTCTCACCATGTTTCT
>VWYP01001846.1:32935-50869 GCA_013400435.1 Pycnonotus jocosus | reverse complement strand
TTTGGTGCCCACTCCTTCAGTAGCAGTGGCAGGTGAGCTCTGGATTTTTGTAAGGCCAGCTGCTAATGAAGTATTGCATATACCCAACTGGGAAACAGCTGTGCTGTTAAATTTTGGCACACACCAAAAATAAAGCATACTCAGAACACAATCCCAGTGGAAAGCAGCTTACTCCAACTGATCCATTTAAGACATCAGCCCCAATCCCACCTGTAAATTTGTAGATTGTGAAGTATTATGAACTGCCCTCAGCTAATTCAACTGTCATTATGGCCCAATGACTGTTTCCTTAGTAAGTTGATTTATGAACCTCAGTTCCTCAGAACCCAACAAGCCACTCTAGCCCTACAAAAACTCTAAGCTGAAATACTATTTTTAGGTGGACTACAACAATAGTGATGATATAATGAGCATTATGTCTGGATGTTTATTTTTTCAAACCAACAGCTACCTGCCCACAGGACAAAACCACAGGTAGAATTCGGACCAGTGTCCTCTTTGTAGCTGGAGTAGACACATTTCACCTGAAAGTTGTTGAAGCATCTTCCCTTTCTGCAACTAGCCTGTGTTTAAAGAAAAATACCAAACACACATACACAAAAAAAAAATCCACACCAACCCAAAATCCCTAAATATTGTGTGGTCTTGGCTATGCTTTATAGTTTCATGTCCTCAAATGATGAGTGGTTAGGCTAGATAGCCTAAAGGTTTTAATACACTTAAGTACTGCCATTAGACTATATTTGCAATCTCTGTATCAAAATAGGGGCACTACAGAGTTGAGCTTTTCAGGTAAACAGGACTGATCAAAGTTGTTACTGAAGGGGTTGTAAAATGTGGTTAACACCTGACTGAAGTCTGTCTTGGCTTTATTATTGACAGATCAAGATGTCACAAAATCAAAATCCCAAGCTTACAAACCAGGAGCTTTGTTGGGTGAAGACACAATGGGATATCAAACCTACTCTGGAGCCAGACATGACAAAGCCATTACAGCTGCATCCTACCTTACTATTATGTTAAAACACAAGTCTCTGCAGTTAGACTAGAAACACTTCTTAAATATAGCTAGGAGACCACTAAGCTGATGATTACAGTCACAGCTGTTGACAACAGCAACAAAAACCAGAAATACCAAAGTGGGAGTGATCATTAAAATACTGTTCCTAGGGCTAAGCTTTCAAGTAGTCTTTAACACCTCAGTGGTAAACTGCATTTTTGTTGTTACAAAGTTCTTGTCTGCAAGAACTTAAGAAAGGTCAGGTTAAGTAAAACACTGGGTGCTGGGGCCCTAACCATGCGTACATACTGTGATTCCCATTATTGATGGCAGCAACATGTACTATGGAGCATTACCTGCTGTGTCTCAGATTCATACCTGTTCTGGAGAAACATCCACCAGCAGCAAATACAAGAGCATCAAACTCCAACCCCTCAGTGCATGCTGTTTGACCTGTAAGGCTGGGCAGATCCATAGAGGCTTCCTGTGAATAAGCACTCCCAGAACAAACACGGCATTCTGCTGAAACGCTACACACACATAGAATGACCACTACAGTACTGCACTGAAGTGCAGTTTTAAATTCATGTTTTAGATTTTATTCAATAGATTTGGCTTCTTCAGAACGCCAAATTTTACAAGCGAAGGATGTTCCTGCTCAAGAGCTTACAATCTAGTTTTAGATGGGGGAACCAGAAGAACAAACTTCAATGAGGCAAGAAAGGACAAAGCACTCTTTGAGTATCAACTTGTCAATCTTTGTCCTGAACCACACAGACTTTAGTTCATCCTTCTGGAGTCAGAAGTACAGTGCTAACAAGAATCTTGAGGAGAGATGGCAGAGACCTATAAATGAGGCAACAGGACACTCAACACCAGCGTGTAGTGCAAAACTGTTTATTAAGTAAACCAAATAGAGATGGCAGATGTAACCAGGTGAAGTCGTATTAGTGTACCTCAAAGTACTGCTACTTGACACCTGTTGCACAGCTGCTAGAACCCTGTGAAGTCCATCAGCCACCCATTTTCATACAAGAATGCTCCAAAATAAACCAAACAAAGGCCAAGGAAAGAGTGCTGGTAACAGCACTTTTCTAGGACTTCCCCCAGTCACCCTTTTTCATACAGTGAAACAGCACGGGAGGTCACACAAGCTCATTTGTGACTATGAGGTGCCCAAACACTGTTGGCCTTCTATGTTCACAGCACCCTGTCAGCAAGTCACACAGGTATTTATACACTCAGTTTTACTGCTGATAAACCATTTCTTGCTCCATTAACTGGAGTAACTCCTGACAAAATTTCTGTGCAACACAAACCAACAGTAGCTGCAAAGCAAAAACATGACTGTTAAAAGGGACAGTATTTCTGGCAAAATGGATCATGGTTACCCTGGCAAACCCTTCCATGTAACAATCCTATGCATTCCTAGACACACTGAATGGTATGGCTGAATAAACATGGCTGAAGAAAAAAAGGCATCTCCCTTAGGTGGAAAAAGAAGTAACAGCACTACTACAGGGTTTCACTTTCATCACACACTCTGCTTCAGAAACCAGCTGAACACTAAACCTACAGGGAATGCACAGCCTCAGTATGTTCCCAGCCAATTATCCTCTACCAGTGAGGTTAAGCTGCCAAAACAAACTCAGCTGACAACTGTTTGAAAACTCAGATCCATTTCTGGGGCTTGGGTTTTCTTCCCCCAGAAGTGATATGATTTCATCACCAAGAGATCATGTACATTCACCATCAAACTAAAATAATACAGTCTTTCCTACACACAACAAAGTTCAAGTCCTGTTCATTTTACAGTATTAACAGCAATTGTTCACATTTTCTTCAATGTTTTTTAGCATCTGCAGCACAACAGAAGTGAGTAAAATTCAACCTTAATTGTAAGTAACACAAAGAGTGGCCAGAATCCTAATACTGACCTCTCTTCACCATCACTTTATAAATACAAGTCATAATCTGGTTTGGGGTGTTTTTTGGCTCACATACCAGTTATCAACAAGTTATGTTGTTTTTCTTTCTTCCCTCAGCCTGCTGCACAGTGTTCACTGGGGGAAAGCTGGACCTAGTACTGACAACCTGATCCTCAGCTGTTAGTACCTGGAAACACTGTAACATTACACTTACTTGGAAGATAAAGTCTGTAGTGACAAAATCACACTTCATAGAAAGAAAGAATCCATTGTCTACAAATTGACGACCAGTAACTGACCACACAATTTTATGTGCTTTTATTTGAAGTTGCTAACTTCCACTATCAGGTTGACTCAAAACTGTGACTTCTCTCACCACATTCATTCGTGAACATTGTTGACTGTCGTGTGCCTTAACTTTCAAAACCCTACCAAGATAAACGTCATAGAAGTTGAACAGCAGGACATTAGGAACTTAAATACACCAGGTTTTTCCAAGATTTTAAATATCCAGTAACTTCATTTTTGCAATGCTGTCCCCTTTATACGCTCCCTTCCCCCACTGCCAAAAGATCGAAATGAGAACGACCTTATCATGGAAAACATACTAAATTCAAGTAAATTTTAAACCTTGTTGCTAAACTACTGAAATAGTATTTAAAACAGAAAAATAATTACTGCCCTTTGAAGTGGTTTTGTTAGTTTTTAAAATGGTATATGAATGCAGACTTGGCAACTGTAAAGAAAAAACTTCATCAACTACATCTAAGTTATAGGAAAGAAGGCAGATTCCTTATGATCTGGTCATTCTGTTGGAAAGAAGAAAGTAAAGCAGATTTGTGCGTCTTCATTTTCTGCTTCCGTTGCAGCCCACTGGTTACCTATGCAAGTATTTCAAAGTTCAACTTAAGAAACAGGAGAAAAAATTTGTGTGAATCCTTAAATAGTATTATTAAAGTTAAAGATTCTGCCAAAGCATATAAATTTCAAGTTTTGAATAAACCATGCATGAAGTGGTTAAAACAGCATAACCTCAAGATACCTTCCCTTAAAATACACTCTCAACTGAAGCTTTCCCAAGCTCACACTTGGTCTTTTAGTGGTTTTGTTTGGATTGGCATTTTTTTTTCTTCTGCCCTCAGATGCAGCTATGGGTAATACAGTTTTGTACAGCAGAACTCTACATTCCAGTCAGTCAGTCTGTCTTCACACTAAAAGCTCTTAAAAAGTGAAAAAGATAAAGCTCTAGTCGTACTGCAATCTGACAAACTGACCAAGGTCATAGTTTTGTTAACAGTAAAGTATGAGGTAATATAAAACACAGCCAAAAAAAGCTACTTTTAAGCACTTGTGTCGAACAGCAGACATCAGCAGTTTAAATTTGCAGCACTGTGTCTCCCAACAGAGAACAGATGCCCATGGTCAGAGAAACAAGTTCAATGAACACACTTGTCAAACTGATTCTGTTTTAAATTCACCTCAAAATGGAATGTTTCAAATCATGAAAGGGTCTAAACATAAACATTATTTAATGTTGGGTACGCACTAAGTTTTATTAAGCATTACACTAGAACTACTTTGGTATAAAAATACTTTATTTTAAAGCTATGAAAGTTATAAATATATGTAGTTAAACTTTCTACTCACAGAATGCTATTTTAACATTAGTGATTTGATTCTCCTAACGAATCTGAATTTTATTCGAAATGTTTACAAGACATTATTACTGTAATTTAAAAAACCCATCATTACAGGGAGCTGTACTAATTGTGATGTTTTATCAGTATTCATTTAACCTCTAGATTTTTAATGAAGGCAGCAAAAACAACTATTTTCTGATGATACAGAATTTCTTATTTCTTGAAGCGTTTCTGTGGTTGACCACTTCTTCATTAGTTACCTGCAGCATGGCACCTTCCTGCCAAAGAAAAAAAAAGTGTATCTGAAGATGTTTATCACATATGTCTAAACCAAATTACCAATAGGGGAACTTCAGCCATTTTAAAAAAAAAGTATAAGCAGTTCACTGGTGTGTCTAACACAAAAGGAACAGGACTTTTGTTAGCTGAGTCCACGTTCTTCAATAGGTAGCCTTTTAGAGGCAATCAACTTTGAAATTAAGGCGTTTTTGGTTGCCTTCTTTTTTTTTTTTGATAGGTTTCGTTGATTTTTATTGAAAAACCAAATCTGCTTAGTAGAGTATGTCACCCTTACTCTGAATAATGCATTCGTTACTTGATAAATTTCCATCAATTTGAGGTGCAAACATTCAATGCAGTGTAGAGTAAGGGTGACTAAATTTGGCACTAAGGTTTGTTAGCTGCAAGAACTATAAAAAATGGTGGAAACCTCAACATTCTAGCCAAATTCCAATTTACATAAATACATTGTACACTTCTAAAATACCACCTGCAGTTTCATTTGAAGGTTTCACTTTCCCTCCTAAAGAACTGCTTATGCAGTTGTTAAAAGAATGGACGACACATTCCTTCACAGAGGCAGATGTATTCTGTGGTGCAATTTTTTCCTTACACGTAAACAGGCTACAGTTACTTGGGAACCTTCAGGATGAAATGTGTTATATAGAATAGATTACAGCAGACAAGACACGTAACAACATAGTTCATTTTCAACAGCACAGAACTACCTTCATTGCATTACCTTGCAACCACCATAATGCATAGACTCCCAAGAAAAAAGAAAATGTTGCAGGATGCAAAAATAAAGTTGTATGATTTAATTAACTTGTGACCTACCATTTTAACTACCAACACCAGGGATGGAACCCTTGCAAAGCTTTACTAATGGACACTTGCAGGTCTCATTTGTTCAACTGTAGCAGTGTACAGTGGCAGCAGTCTATGCTTGTCCAGGGTTCATATCATAGCTAGATTCCAGTAGGAAAAAAATATGTTAAGTAGCTGAAATTAACAATTTTTTTTGTAAAAAAATTTAATAATACAAGAAAACAGGATTCACAAGTTTCTTTTCAATTTGTAATTGTTAACTCAATTCATTGCTATGTTAAACTACAATAACAATAATCACTATACTGAAAGAATACTGTCATACATTATTAGTTTCTTGGTTTTGAAACATTAAGAAAGGAAAAGTAAACAAGATCTTACCTAAAGAAGTTTAACTGAAGCTTAGAACTATTTTGCTCTACACCCTCAGCCTTCGTTGCCATCCTTATAAACAATCTACCGTAGTTAAAGCTTTGCAGAGATACAGCACAGCTTTTTAAGACTGGCTGAACTTCTAGTGGTGTTTTCAAGAGTTCTCTTGTACTAGACCTGCGTCCCTGGAAGAGTACTTTGCTGGGGGTTTTTCCTTTCCTTGCCATTGAAGAAGCAGCATCTAAAAAATCTAAAAAGGTGTTTCTCCTTGCAGAGATACCCCTTAAGTTACCTAGATATTTTAAACCTGGTAATTTACAGACAACATACTTTTTCTCACCAGCATTAAATTTTACACGTACAACAATCGCTTTGTATTATGTGGGACCTTATACTACCCACTCCTTGCCTTATTTTACAGTATTAAAAAAAAATCTAAAATTACACAATATTTCCTTTAGAATTATTTTATTAAAATCATAAATGTACAACAGCTTCTTAACTCTACACACGCACTTAAATTTTTAAAAGGAAAACGTTATGTCTTATTACACCATGATCCTGGCTAAAAGCTTTTCAAAACTTTGAGAAAAATCTTAAAAAAGGTTTCACATGTCACCTGAAACTTACAAATTTAACATTATCAAAGGAATGCTTCTACACTTACAAAGACCACTAGAAAGAAACAACAATTAAAAAGCTAAGAAACTGTCTCAAAGGCATTTTTACAATCCTTCCTCCACAGTAAGGTAATGTTATTAAATAATCCAAATCCATTCACAAAATGGCTCTCTGCATCTGCTCTGGTGTCTTCTGCCATATCACTGCATATTTATGCATGACTGAGATAAGTGTTTCCTTAACATTGTTATTTCGATAACCTGAAGCTGTTCTGTTACCTCTGGGCTCTCATCCTCTCCTATTTATACAGTGAAGCCTGTTTCAACAGAAGTAAAGAGTAAAAAAATAGGTTATGAAATTATTCATCTAACCATTTTTTAAAGGAAAGATAATATCCTAAAAAGCTTTTAACTCCTGCAGCTACTCTCAAGAATCACTGCAATTTTAACAGTTAAAAACATACTTACCCATGGCATGCTTGAATAAACTCAGTAACGGCTCCTCCCTCCATAGCCACCACTTCCTCCACTGCCTCCTGGACCATAGTTTCCTGCAGTTGCAGAACAAGAAACAGAATGGTCCCATCAGTTCATTTCTTTTCAATCTAGGGAAGTTTTTGACTGAAACAATCAATCAAAGCTTGACTGAATGAAGAGTAACATCTGCTTTACTTCCAGTGACAGCATATGTAACAAAGACTTCTAACACTGCACTGTCTTCCTCTAAAGAACCTCCGAAGACTGCCACAGGTAGCAACTACATGCTGAAATCTTAGAAAATTCAACAGTGTCACATGTAATTTGATGCGCTGTGCTTTCTTAAGCCTGTGAGGGCTGAATTTGCTTGCAGGCTAAACTTTAGAAGTAAAGACTTCATGTTTCAGTTGCCATTTCACAAGCCTGATATTCCATATTAAGTAACATTTAGACAACAAAATCAGGAAGCATCAGAGAAAAAGACAGAAGAGGAGGATAAAAAGAAATCACAGCAAATATGCTGGAAATTAAGTAAACTCTCCACAAATAGTGTGAGCTGACAGCAAAGAACACAAAATAGAATCTTTAAACTCAAAATTGCAAAACACTGTGGAAAAAGTTGGTACATTTTGTCTGTTTCAAAATAATAACTTTCCCTAAGACAAGCTTTACAACCTCAAGATGAGACACTGAAGCCAATTTGCAAAAAGAACACAGGCACTGCAGTCCATCTAGTGCAGAAGTTATCAAATTCCTACATATCCATCTTGGAATCACACAGAATGACCTGGGTTGGAATGGACCTTTCAAGGTCATCTCGTTCCAACCCCTCTGCCATGGGCAGGGTTATCTGTCACCAGACCAAGATGCCTAAAGCCCCATTTACCTCTGCCTTGAACACTGCCAGCAACCGGGCACTCACACCACCTCTGAGCAACCTGTTCCAGTGCCTCACCATCCTCAAGAGTAAATTTTTTGTAAATATCTCAGTCTACCATTTTTTTAGTTCCAAATAGTTACCGTATGTCTTCTCTTCTATTTCCCCTCAAGTCCTAGGAGTCCACCCACTCCAGCTACAAGGAAACATACAGGACATATACAATACCTCCACCATATGGTCCACCCATGTTCCTGCTGCCACCAAAATTTCCACTCTTCATCGGACCGTAATTTGAAGGTTGTTGGTTGTAATTGCCAAAATCATTATAGTTTCCGCTTCCATAATTGCCTGTATAATCAAAACAAAAGTGGAGAAATAGCTGGATGAGCTAAAATGGATATAATACTCAAAGATATCCCATTATAAAAATTCTAAATTAAGTACAAAATCACACATGTATTCCAGCAGTGCATGCACTAGTGTTTTCATTCTATTTCATGTGACCTGAAAAACAACAGCTTCCTTACACAACGCATACAAACACCCGTCCCCCAGCCTCAAATGACTTGCAGTAATCTGTAACTGAAATGCTTGAACGTTTTAAGCCGAAATGTTACCTCCTCCATAGTTGTCATAACCACCTCCATAGCCCCCACCCTGGTTGCCATATCCAGGTCCTCCTCCACCATAGCCTCCTCTTCCTCCTCCGTAACCAGGACTGCCACCGAAGTTGCCACCTGTAACATAATCCTTTTAAATAAACTTTTCAATATAGAATGCACTCAAATAATACACAAAGGCTATTTCTCTGTTTAGAAGAACAAAGAGGAAGACAAAGATAGTTTTGTAAAGAAATTTTTATGAACAGTATTTTTTAAAGCACATACCAACTCCCACCCTAACTGAACTACGACTGAACCCCACCAGTCAGACTGCCTAAAGACCTCAACTGAAGTTTTAATTAACATCTTCATTTTCCAGGAACTTTAAGACCCTCTCCTATCCTAAAGAAAAGAATGGCTGTCCAAGAAATAACCATACAACTTGCCACATGGAAATCTGATACAAGCCAACAACCATGTACCTTCTTAAAGCCAACAAATCAAAATGGCTCAGGTAATTCAGATAAATTTTATACATATGGATATAAATACAGAAGTGTTTCTTAATGAGAGTAAAAGAAATCACCACCACAACAGCAAACTAACCTCCAGGTCCTCCACCATATCCATTATATCCATCGCCAAATCCACGGCCGCTCCCATATCCATCTATTGAGAGAAAAAACCCCAAAGGATTTCAATTTACCTGTAGCCAAACTAGTTAAATTCTCAAACCCTTATGACCTTAAGAACTAAATCTCAGAAACTATCAATTAAGAACACACAAAATTAACTTCAGAAAAATAGAAGTGAAACATCCAGTTATCACTCTACATTTTTCCTTTTCTTGCATTTATACAGCACCCAGCTTTAAAATGTCAGGCAAGCACTGCATAAAATCAGAGAAATCTCTGACCTTCTTAGCAAATAATTAAGTTCAGGTTACTTTTGGCTTTCAATAAAAGCTAAAAAACCTGTAACCAAAGCAAAACAAAAAACCAAAACACAACTTCACTCGCAAACTGCTTTTCCCCGAAATTCTCTCAACTGCTACAGCTGCTTCTAAGTTCAATGGTGCCACAGCTCACAGAGATATCCAGAACCAGAAAGACAGTATTAACAAGGTAAAAAAATGTAAATGCTACAAACATGCCTGTCTTACCAGCTCCCCCTCTGAAATTGCTGCCAGGTCCTGGACCGAAGTTGCCACCACCTCCACGAGCATCACCAAAACCGAAGTTCCCTGTATCAGTTTAACATTTTTAATAGTGAGATTGTGGGCAGTGACCACAAAAATCAACCACAACCTATTAACCATTACTAGTACATACCTCCTCTCCCACTCCTAGAATTTTGAACCTCCTGCATTTCCTGTCTAGAGAGAGCTTTCCTTACTTCTGCATTATGGCCATTGATGGTGTGGTACTTCTGCACTGTAATCACATCAAATAAGAGGCTGTCAGCATTTAACTGGCAACAAGTCAGAACATCAGACTTCCAACCCAAACACATTCTGATCATATAGAAGAACACAAAATACTGTATGACTTTTGAACAAGGAGGGTAGTACTTATTTGAAATACATGTTCCCACACAATTCTGCAACCAATGATGTAGCAAATATACAGGCATGTAACTAATCCCATTATCTCTAAGTTTAGCTTTACACAACCACCGAGGCTGCAAGAATTAACACTATCCAAGGAAGAGTGAAATTACTTACATACAATTTTATCCACAGGATCATGGTCATCAAATGTAACAAATCCAAACCCTCTCTTTTTACCAGACTGTCTGTCAGTAATGATTTCAATAGTGTCGATTTTTCCATATTCCTCAAAGTAGTCACGAAGGTGGTGCTCTTCAGTGTCCTCTTTAATACCACCAACAAATAGTTTTTTCACAGTAACATGAGCACCAGGTTTTCCTGATTCCTGTTAAAAGAACTTCTAAAATTAGCCCAAAGAAAAATACACCAAGCACTATTTTACCAGGATTTCAGGAATACAATTCAGATAAACTAGGATTTTTCAAGAACTAAAGTACATTTAGGGAGCCCTCAGAGAGGAAAGTAACACGGTTACTTGGGAGGCTTTTCCTCCCCACTTTATGTCAAAGCCTTAAAAGCACTGAAAAATTACACAGATCAACAGTTTGAAAGAATTGCAAGTATTTAATAACTTAAGTTAGAACATGATTTTATCTAATTGTTTAAACAAAAATGCATCAGATTCTTCAGCCCAATTCCCCAACAGCAGTGAACACACATTCCACTTCTATCAAGGTCCTTCAATCTCAGCAAATTCACAGCTACGCATTTTAAAAACCCATTAAACAGTTACACTCAAGTTGCTGTAATTACCTTTTTCCAAATGCTAACCAACCCTGCATTCTGCAGAGAATGGAAAGAAAACTGGGATTGCTAACAGGGTACCAGTGATTACAATTTCCATTTCTCTATACCTTTGGGACAACTCATTCAAATCCAGTTCATCAGTCCAAATGTACTAAACACCTCAGTCCAACCTTAATCTGGTAAACCCTCCCAAGAGCTCCTGTGTGGTGAATGGAACTTGTCTTATAATCCAGCCTCAGCCCTCAAGTACTTCTATGCCACAGTTACCTGGTTTTTCCAGGTTCACCTTGTTCCTGTATACATACCCGATTTGTACCCTGAAGTGGAAATCAAATATGCCTGAGGCTAAAACCAGCGTAAGTCCACAGATGATTCTGTACTTCACCACTGGAAAAGTTTCCCTGCTACATTCTCCATTTTTATGTACCTTTTAGAAATACCCCAAGAAGATCTTTGAATAGTCAGAAAGATTGACAGGAGCTTATTAATTTGAGACTTTTAGGACTAACTATTCCAGAGAAGAGTTTCTTTGGAATTTGCTAATTACAGATATTCAGCATAACATGTTTGCTGCAACAGTTTTCAGACCTCAGATGTGTCCCTTGCAGACATGATTCCACAACCACAATACCATAATAACTCACTGTAATAACAGACATTTATATAAGTGACCAGAAGTGGGGGACACAGTGCCCCAACTATGGGCTGTTAACCAGGTAATTTGAACCCAGGCAATTTCAAACAAGAACAAAGTCTAACTGTCTGACCAAAACAGGTGTTTTTCAAAGCATGAGAAGCCTCTGCTTTCAAAGCCATACTTACCTCTCTAGCCACAGCTCTCTTAGGCTCAACCACTCTTCCATCAATTGTGTGTGGTCTTGCAGCCATAGCTGCATCAACTTCAGCCATGGAAGAGAATGTTACAAAACCAAACCCCCTCGATCTTTTGCTTGCAGGATCCCTCATCACCTAAAACAAATATAAACATTTAAACTATTTATACCCGTCTCACATTAAGCTTTTTGCTAACAGTATTTAGAGTAAATGTGTAAGCTTAATTTGCATTTTCCTTGATTTGATTTCAAAACACAATTATAATACAGTAGCAGACTCTGCTGATTTAATACATGAGTGACACTGCTTGCAATGAGGAGATTTAAACAACTGTTGTCCTCCAAGACTCAGTTAACTAAGCAATTCTGCTAGATCTGTGAGGTACATTTATATTTATGCTTGTTTTTGCAAAAAAAAAAAAAACACCACCCTACACATAATTTCTTTTAAGCTTCATGAAGATCACAGACTTTAAATCTGTGTTAGTATTTACTACTCCCAAGACAATTCAGTGGAGAATTTCTACCAGAGCCACCATCCCTGGTTGGTATTTGAAAGACACACACAAACATGGTGCTTATGGATGTGGTTTAGTGGTGAACTTGTCCGTGCTGGGTTAACAGTCAATGACCTAAATCATTTTTTCAAGCTTAATGACCCTATGAAAACAACACAGAGAAAGAAAGACATCCTTTTCCAGCTTTACTGAGGCTACTTACTGCTTACCACACCACCAGCTTTTTGCCAAATGGTACCAACTACACAGATGTAAGAGTGCCCCGTGTAAGCACTTCCTAATGCACTTCAGCCACTGATACCAAAGTTCAACTACTGAAATCAGTGGTTAGAAATAATCTGGGAGAATTTTACAGAAAACAGATTGTGAATGCTCCCTGACTCTCTCAAGTTTTCAAGAGAAAAATGTATGCACCACCACAATGGACTGAACTGTGTATAAACCAATCAACCAACCGTACCACTAAAATCTAATATTTCACCTTTTCTAAGCTATCCAGAAAACAAACTCCTCATTTAAAATTCTTACATTCCATGCCATTGCCATGTATTAGCATGCCAAACTTACCACACAGTCTGTAAGTTTTCCCCATTGCTCATAGTAACTCCTCAAGCTTTCTTCTGTGGTTTCAAAGCTTAAGCCGCCAATGAACAGTTTGCGGAACTGCTCCTTTTCCCTCTGCCACAGAAAAGAAGAGATTACGTTAATATGATTTAAAACACCCCTTCTGCATTAGCAAGTTAGACGCTAACCAAGAAGTGTCAAAGACTTTCAGTAAGACTTATTTTATTCTTGAGACCTGGCTGTTCTAAAGGTTCTACCTATATTAAAGAAATAAAGCAATTTACGCAATTCTGCAGGTCCACTTTTACAATACAAATTTTTTTAGTCCTTATTCCTGTCTCTCCCTCAAGATATCAAGAACAAGGAACCACACTTGAAGTCTTTCAGAATATTCCTCTCCAAGATCCATACGAGATGCTCTTTAAAGAAAATGAAAATGTGAACTTTGGTGTTTGTTTCCATTATAGAAAATATGAATTAATTTATACTGTCTGATTCTATCCCAGGTAACATTAATTTCTAAAGACCATTTTGGATTAAACTCTTTTACATGAATACCACCATATTACTGAAAGGCATTATAAGTAAAAAATAAATTAAATACATCTAAATATATTCTATAACACCTTAACAAATCATATTTTCTCTATAATTACTAAAACAAATTGAAGCATCTGTAAAATTAATCTGGGATCCTACACCACTGGAATCAGCAACAAACCTACACATGCTCAACAGGAGCAGTATTAAAATAATTCCCTTTAAAGCAGAAATGTGAATAATACATATTCATATCCACTAATATCATGCTTCCAGTAAGACTTTCAGACATTTCCTTGCAGAGGAACTATCACTGCACTTGTTTAGCAGGGATCTCTTATGCAATGACAAGCACATCATTAAAAAACCCTAACAAACCAAAAAAACCAGGACCAGTAATAAGGTATTGCCTTTGGTAAACTAAAGCAGAAAGACAACTTCCAACTTCTACCAGTTCAAAATACTTTTACAGGAACTTTTTATACAAAGCAGGCCTTTTAACTGCCAGTTTCTACATATCAAAGTATCACTAGCTCATACATGTGAAAATTTCATGCCAAACAATTAAAAAATGCACTAAAAAGTAGCCCCCTTCCACAAATTATTGTTTGAGTGCTGTTTTGAAGAGAACTGATCTGCTAGGGACAAGACAACTCAAATCACTACAACTTTATACTGTCAACTAACTCTAAAAATCAGGAAAATCTGCTTGGGTGTTCGCTTGTGTGTATTCTTTAGCGCAGTGGTTGTTTCTAAAACATTGCAGCAGTAGGGGTAATTGACAAACACAATTAACTTTGCAATGAGCATTAAGATAAATTTTAAAAAGAAACTAGAAAAACAATGAGACTAAGAAAAAAACAATATACTTCAGCGCACATATGCTTTTAGAAGTATTAAGCCAAGGTGCACGTAGACCAACATGTTTCCTGAGGATGTCCAAGGCTGGACATCCTTGATGTCACACTCGAGATGCCTCTAACAGAAGACAATTACTGTAGGCAGTAACAAACCAGGGTTTTTTTCAAATACATCTCCACATTACCAGCTTGACATACTGCAGTCTGACAGGAAGTCAACTTTCCCCCCTCTCTCCTCCAAATGCATACCCTATTTCAGACTGATAAGCCCAAACTTCTCTTGAGAAGTTCTCCTGGAGTCTGCTGCTGGATCTAGGTTTTTTTCTTCTAGGAACACAAAGAAAGCTGCTACCGTCTCCTCCTTGCACAAACAAGCACAATGAGACAAGTTTAAAAGCAGCAGACACGTGTTTTAAGTAATTTCCTTCCTCATCGCATGAAAGGAACAAATTGAAGAATGCTGCATATCAAACCAGTATTTAAAATACCATATATTCATCATATATCATACTGTTACTAATTTTGAGTAGGATGGCAAAGAAAAACTTTAAGCAACAATACTTAACAAAAGCAAAAATAAAATCCTTCAGTTCTGCTGCTTCAGAATTAGGGACCACTTGCTCAGTTTCTTAAGTCTGTGAAAGACTCTTCTTCCTATATAATCAATTGCCATGCATTTAATAATGGGCATTACTATAAAAATATCAGAATCAAGAAAATTTAGGAAGCAGGTAGGGTTTTCCTTGAAACATCTACCCCTGAAAACAGCTATAAACCTGTAAATGGAATGCAAGGGAAAATGGAATCTATCAGCTGTAACAACGATAAAAATATACTACACATAACAGACGTTGAACAGAATAGTAATGCATTTTACAGATGTATTTAGGGTCATGCCCTACACAGAACATCATCTAGGCACCCCATGTCAGAACACAGCAATAATGAAATTTATTACCAGTTCTTTAATGAAAACCACTGTGCAAAACAGCTCACACATGCTGCTCCACTAACACACATACAACCTCTAGATGCGGAGAAGCTATTTGTCTCAAGTGAGCCAGTTTCAAGAAGCTCTGGTTAGCCTAACACTAATCTCCCACCAGAGTCCAGAGAGGTCTGCCCAACTGAAGTTTGTGCTCAAGGTGTAAAATGTACAACGTTAACTAACATCATGCCAATATCTCTTAGAATCCTGAGGAAAATACTCTTCTGGTAAAGACACAGACGCCTCATACCTACGAAGGGCCACAATATAAAAGGTGGAGGTAACACCTCTTTCAAGATTTCCACAGGATGCCTCGTGGCAGGAACCAAGGGCCAGAGGTAATTTTTACAACCTCTGCAGGATCTTCATCCGTGTGTATTTTAAGCTTTCCTTCACATGCTTAAAGCGACTTAAAAGGACTGGAAAACGCAAAACCTTTACTGAAAAATTAATCATCAGAGCAAGGAGAAGTGTTTTGTATAGAGTAACGTGCTTACACACAATCCACGCTGACTGCGGAATTAATAATTCAGTAACAAAAATGTTTAACGGAGACAAGCGAGGGGGATTTCTGAACCCCAGGACTCTGTAATCCCCCAGCGGCTGCTTGCCCGCCGCCTGTGGAGGCCGGGACGCAGCGGCCGCGCCGGCTCCGCCATGTGGCGGCAGCGGGAACACCGCGGCCCCGAGCCGGGCGGGGAAAATGGCGCCCGGGAGCCGCCGCCGCCTCCAGGGAAAGCGCTGCAAATTGCTTCTGCCGTGCACCTACACACACGGTACCATGTCCTCTCCAGCGCTCCTCCTCGCCCCTGTGGATACCAAACAGCTACAGCTGGCCCCCGCCCTGCCCGCTCTACCGGAGCGATCCCCTCTGCCCCTCACAGCCACGAGTCTCGGCCAGGCCGCCATTTTACCCCTCCCCCTCGCCACCGCCATTACCCGCAGCGCCGCCTCGGCCGCTCCGCGCCTTGCGCGGCCAAGACGGCCCCTGGCCCGCGGAGTTCCGACTCCCCCTCCTCCTCCGACACCTCAGCAGCAGCGCAGCTAATAGCCATGGCCACAGGCTCAAGAACGCGCTGTCCGCCATGCGCGGTTACCGCAGCTTCCGCACTCTTGCCCGGCTGCGCGCCAGCCCCCGTCGCCGCTTCCAGAACCTTCCTGTGCGCAAAGACATCCACCATCCGCACCGCGTTCCGACCTGGTGTCAGCGCCCGCACTTGCGCGGACGACTCAAGCTTGCTTGTAATTCCCAAACCCGAAAAAATTCACGCCGTCTGCACAAGCAAACGTGTCTCCCTCCTTAAAAGCAAACTATAAATCCTCCCATTCCACGTACCATGTTCTTCATGTTTTACGTATTCCTGCTCGAGAGTACCGTACAACCCGTCGGTAATGGCTGCCTGAGCTGTTACGTAATTTGAAATTCAGCTCCGTGTAGTGTTAGCGCCCTCCTACTCCAGCCCGGATTCGCTTCCGAGGTTTAATTAATTTAAAGGAAAAAAATTAAAAAAAAAAAAAAAAAAAAAAAACCAACCAGGATCTGGAACTTAAATATCTCCAAAGGGGCTGCAATTCTGAATAACGCCCCTACGTGTTTTTATCGTGTAATGAAAAGTCATCGACTCCGTTAGTAATGGCCGTCTCCGAAATGAGCCGAAGGAGCTGTCGTCGTCGCGCTTATCCGCTTCGACAGCCGCCGGAAAAAGCCGAATCAGGAATGGAAGACCATTCGGCTCGCTTCGGTAATTTCCGGACTCTGCCGCAGCATGCGAAAATGGCGCTCGGCGCCACCTCGGCAATTTCCGGACAGAAAGACGCAGCAAGTCATCGACTACTTCAGCCAGCTCGGCAGTTTCCGACAACCGATAGGCTCGCGAGACGTGCCCGAGCGCTGCCGAAGCAGCCTCGAATGCTGCTGGCACCGTGTCAGGGGTTTTTTTTTTTGTTTGCTTTTTCCCGGAAATTGACAAAAGCCCCGAAGGCTCAAACCCCGGCGTTAATATTAGTCGGGGGCGGCCGCGCATCGCCCCCCGAAACCTCGCCCTGGTCCCCTTCCCCCTCCGCCTGGGCAGGAGGAAGTGAGAACTACACAGATTTTGGCACAAGCGAGACACATCGCGGGGCCCCGGCGGAGGGAGGCGAACTTCGCCGCAGCCCGCTCCGCTCTACCCCGCACCGTCGGCATCGGGCGTGCCGCCCGCTCCGCCGCTCTGTTCTCCTCCCCTCCTTCATCCCCTCCCTCCTTCCCTTCTTCTCTCTCCGGCGGTCCTGCACGCACCGCGACAAAGGGTGAGTGCTGCCGCCCCGCGCGCCACAGAAATGGCGCTGGAACGGCTCCTTTCTTCCCGCCCCCTCTGCTCCCCCTCCCTTTCAGCTTCACCGCGGACCCACCCGCGGATCTCCTGCCCGCAGCGAAGCCTCCCCAGCCGACAATCCCGACCCCTTTTTCCACTTATGAATGAGTTCCTGGGCCCAGAGCCCCGCTGCTTTCCAAGCTCGCTTCCCTCCCCCCGCCCCTCGCTCACGCCCGGGCCTCCCCGCCGCAACGCGGGAAATGGCCGCGCTTCAAGGGATGGCCCCTCCAACTGAGCTTCAAACCCACCCCAGCGCTCCTCGCCCGGCCACATCGACCAAGGGCCTCCCTCCGCG
>VWYP01001846.1:0-27294 GCA_013400435.1 Pycnonotus jocosus | reverse complement strand
AAAAAAAAAAAAAAGGAATAATGTCATTCTGAATTTCTTTTGTAGCATAAAATGGGAAAGAAACAGAATGGCAAAGGAAAAAAAGTTGAAGAGGCAGAGCCTGAAGAGTTTGTTGTGGAGAAAGTCCTGGACAGACGTGTTGTAAATGGAAAGGTGGAATACTACTTGAAGTGGAAAGGATTTACAGAGTAAGCCATTCCCTTTTTTTTTCTTTTTGTGGTAGAATGATAAACACCATTGATTTGAAACAACGGTGCAGAGAGGAGATTGGATGAACGGGCATCCACTTTAAAGAACCTTGAGGGAAGGACATCCGTAAATGTGTAGTCAAGTGGGACAGTCAAGTGGGAAAATAAAATAGAAGATGATGTAGTTCGTTGTTCATGCTATATAAAATATTCGAGGACTTTTACCAAGTTCTTAGTGATTGTTCTTTTACCACTCTGATAGAGCTTGTGTCCATAGCTATCGAGGGTAAGATAGACTGACAGTTATCATATATGTAGCAGAATGAATGGTATTTCTGAGTAACAAAACATGCAAGAGTATAAAACTGCAGGCAGCTCTGAAGCAGATAGTTTGCTTATTAATTTTCCTGAACTGTTCTCAAATTAACTGAATTTGCCTGTGGAATGATTGCCTTCATTAGGCATACTTGAAAGGAATTTTTGAGTGTCTTTCCCAGGACTTACATACATACACGAAAACTTTACAGTAGACTTAAGAAGCTGATTGTTTAAGAAGGAGTTGTGCCTCCTTCCAGTGACACTCTGTGGCAGCTTGCTTTACGAGCTGAAAGAAGATTATGCACCTTGAATTTGTGCATAAATGGTTATGTATGCAGTGATATTATTGTTGCATACCTCCCAATGGGAGTGCATTGCAACATTGTGCACTCTGGCACCTGAAATATGTGTAATGCTGTGTGCATAAATGCAAAGCACAATGTGTTTACTATTTGAGGGTCTGATTTGAACTTGTAATGATACGTCATTGTAATGGAAAATAATTTGTAGGTATCCTGCTGGTGTGGTAGTGCTGTGTCAGTATTTGCCTGTGAGATGCATAGTGGTTGTGGGGAACATTCGTGGACTTCTTAAAATTTTAGTTAGCAAAATGCATACTCACTGAAACATATGCAGTGCCCAGCTCTGCCTACCTTTGTTCCCTCCTGCAGTCAGTCAACTGAAGGAAGCAGATAGTTCTAGGTATAGTTGTGTTCAGTGTTTGGAGACAACTTCAGAGTGTTTCTCATATCTGAAAGCTTTATGTATTTATACTTAGGCTGGCTGTGATTACTGCTGCATACAATCTGTTCTCTGTAAGTATTAGTGCTCATATCATATAGTTTATTTTCATGGACAGTCTTTAGAGGAACCAGGGAAATGAGTCAGTTTAAATGGACAGGTGAGTTTTGGTAGGGTGCAGATTGCTTGTTTCAACTCTTATACTCCACTGAGAACAGGTGTTAATAGAGCTGCTTTTTGTGTTACCTTCAGGTTAAGAACATTGTTTCTCAATACCAGGAGCATCCCTTCAATCATCAAGTGCAGTACATAAAAGCTAAAGGTGGCAAGATAAACATCTTTAGGGCTTAACAAACCTACTTTATATAGTGAGACAAAAATTAAGTTGCCTATTTTAAGGGGAGCCATGAGGGTAGTGTTACATTGTTCTTCTTTACCTAGTTTTACATCAATGTGTGTATGTTTCAGTGCTGACAACACATGGGAACCTGAAGAGAACTTGGATTGTCCAGAGCTCATTGAAGCTTTTTTGAACTCTCAGAAAGCTGGTAAAGAAAAAACAGATGGTGCCAAAAGAAAATCTTTGTCAGACAGTGAATCTGATGATAGTAAATCAAAGAAAAAGCGTGATTCTGTAAGTATACGTTCATGTGTTAAGCTTTTGTTTCCCTGAATCTCTCCCCTACCTCTCCATCCCCCAAAAATCATATTGTGACTTTGAGAGACTGAACACTGATTTAAAACTGCAAAAATTTCATAGCATCTGGATCTGCAGTTTGAAAAGGGTATACATTCCTTGTCATTAATGACACTGTCCAAATGGTTAGTAAAGGATAATGAAAAGTTCTTACATTGTCCCATAACACTTACTGAATAATTGAAAGTAAGACTGGTTAAGAGTTACTAATTAATGGTATTAAGTGATAGGTTTATATTAGAGCAAAAGGTCCATGAATGGAACAAAGATGAAGTTCTGGTGTGCTGCCATATTTAGTATACAATTTTGAATAGGTGAGTGGCAAGATGACAATCAGTTACTTAGACTAGGACCAGACATGATGGTGGAGGAGGAGTAGAAAAGGTGAGTGAAAAAAGCTTACATTTCCTGAGAGGTCTGGATTTCTCTTTCAGTTTAAATGAGTAAACAACTTGACACATTCAGTGCTGATATATACAGAGTAATGCACACGTAGTAATGTGTTCAGTAGTTCACGTTTTCTTCCATAAACTTTGGGACCGGTGGTTTGAAACTGCTGACGCTGCCAGTCATTTTCATGTACTGAAGACAGCAGGCAGTTGGACATGTGGTTCCTGTCAAAAAGGTTTGAAGGCATCAGAAAGAATAGTTCATGAATAATGCAAAGGATATTTTGCTTTCTGTATAGAGTCAGTTGTTCGCCTTCATCTGTTGCAATAGTGGCCACTGTCTCTAAAAGGATATTGTGAACCTATAAAGGAGCTAATACAGGAAATAGTTGTGATATTTTTGTCACCAGCCAAGAAGAATTGAGGTGTTCCCCAAGGGTGTAGTTTCATTGTTGATTTAGCCAACCCAAGCCTGTTGTTTTGCTGAAAAGGATACATTCTTTCCACTTTTAGGCGTGCATTTTTACTTTGCTGCTTTTGTTATTTTTACTTACCATGCTTGTCTGTTTATCTACTGAAATGATTTTAGACCATTTGTTCCATCTATTATGTTTTCAGAAATAAATGCTGGAAACACGGATGTAAAATCCTTTATTATTACCCTATCTCTAAATGACTTGGCCTGAAGAGTGGTCATGAAAAAATCCATGTCATCTTCAAACAATAATATGTAATTATAGATTTGATGGGGTTTTAAGGCTGTTTTTTTTGTTTTGATACACACACACATGTATGCACAAAAATTTCTGTATCTAGTACCAAAATAGAATTTTGTCTCAAGCTAGATAACTATCTTTTAACTTACTAGGTTGATAAACCAAGAGGGTTTGCAAGGGGTCTCGATCCTGAGCGGATAATTGGGGCTACGGATAGCAGTGGAGAGCTTATGTTCCTCATGAAATGGTAAGTCTTACGTCCATAGTTCTTGTCCATAAAGGGAGGGCAGACAGCTGTAATTAGGCTAAAGAGAACTTCATTACAGGAGTAAGGCACAGAAGCTGGTAGTCTCCTTATTAACCTTGTATTCTTAAAAAAAAAAAAAGCCTTCTGTATTCAGTTAGGGTAATCCCTCTTCCTTTAAAACCCCAAATATGTTTCGTTTCTATTGGTTGAGTTTTACTTTGAAGGGGTTTTTCCGATAAAATAGGGAGAAATTGGCATTTGTATGGAAAAACTGAATCTTGGTAATGCTCTTGCAGAGGGAATGGCAGACAGAAATCCAGCTTTACATGTTTCAATAAGCAGAAGCCAGCTGCTGGATAGCCAACTGTTTAACCAAGCATAGTGCCAGCTGTTCTGTATGCATCAAAGTGGAGTTGAAAGCAACTTGGGGAGAAAGCAGAGCTGGAGATGAAGAGTAAACAATATGGAGAGGCTTGACATTATGGGCTAGGAAGAGGGGAGAGTGATGTGCAGAGTTTCTGGTTTTGAGAGGGTAGGTGGGGACCTGTATCTTCATTAGCTAGTGTTGGGAGAAGGATTTCTTGCTTTGTGAACAAATGGCATGAAATTAGTGCTTCTTCCCAGTGTTGAGATATCAAGACATAGAATTGACATTTGCTGAGAGTCAGATTTCTTAAGGTGATGGGATAGGAAGAAGGGTAGCTTTCCACAGCCTTTGAGAAGGGCAGATTTTCAAGATGGAGTCAAAATGAGTGATCTCCTAAGACATGATTTGTCTTGAGTTGTGCCTAGACTGCTGAAGATTAGTGCTATGGGAGATTGCCTCCCTTCTGCCTTCTCTCTGTAAATTCTGTGTGAAACTTAGAAAAGTTGCAAAACAAAGATCATAAGTGTTTGAATTTCTATAGTGATAATTGGCAAAATCAAACACAGAGGACTTTTTTTTGTTTAGTTCAGTTGCAGTTGATTAGTTTTTCATAATTTGTCTTAGGTAACAAACATAGATATGAGTTAGTATGCTCAAAGCTGACTTTTAAAGGCATCATACACTTTAAAATGGAATCTGAAGCGTGTCAGACTGGCAAGCTTGGTGTGTTGCCCCAAGACAGCGTCAATAATAACAGTATGAAATACAGGAAGTTCTTGCATAAACAGTAAATGTAATTTGCATGTAAGTATCAGCTCTTAAGATTGGTTCTATTGTTTGAAGCTTTGATTAATCTTTAAAAGGCAAAATTAACCAAGTTTTACCTCATCCATTACATACTGCAGTATGTAACCTTATAAGTGGTTCCTTTTGAACAGCATTTTCCTTTCAAACAGAAAAAAACATGGGAAGGGAAGAACACTGAAGCTGTGAAACCTCATCATTACCATTACCATGGAAAGTCTTGGTAGCTTTAGTGAAAAGTATACTGGAAACTGATTTCTAGCTGACATTCTTTTCAGAACTTAGGACTTAGCAAGAACTGCTAAATGTTTTGAAGTACTGATTATTAATTTTCTTAAATCCTGCTCTCTTCTACATCAGGAAAGACTCTGATGAGGCAGATTTGGTGCTGGCCAAAGAAGCTAATGTGAAGTGTCCTCAGATCGTAATCGCTTTTTATGAAGAACGGCTAACTTGGCATTCATGCCCAGAAGATGAAGCACAATAATTGTTTGCATTGCTTTTTTATATATAAGAATATTAAAACCTGAAATTTGATTTATTAGCAATGTGAGAAGCATACATTCTAACAAGTTTCAAATTTGATATTTTTTTGAAGTAGTATGTTTTGCATCAACAGCAAGTAAATAAAAGCTTTCTGCAACTTGTTTCATTTATCACAAGAGAGCATTTGATACTACTACTTCCTCCATATTAGGTAAAAGCTTTTATAAAACATTGATGAACTTCCATAGTTATTACAGAATCATAATGAATGTCTAAACAAACTCACAGATGTTTTGTAGTCTTCTATACTATTGATGTGCATGTATCTTCTTTACCCAGACCTAGCCCTTTAAACCAGTAGGGTCATTCTTTTTAGTATTTGGGATCACTTGGTCTTAAAAAGACCAGGTGAAAATTAACTTTGTAGTAATTTGAATGTTATCAGACTGTATATTGTTTACTTTATTGTAAATACTGGTGAACAGTGGTCAATAAAATAGTTTTATATTCTTCCTTTATACTGATAGGCTGTGACTCTTTTGAAGCGGGGTATTTCTCAACTTTTGATATGTTAAACTCAATTTGTAATATATTTAACTGTAAGTTGTTTTCTTGGGGGTAAGCTGATTATTAATATTACCCCACTGCTACTCTTACCACAATACTGGATGAGTACCAGGCTTTGATTATTAGTTGGGGGCTTTTGTGAATACTGCCCGAGACACTTTTTTTTTTTCAGTCAGGAAGGGCCTGTAAAATTAATGTGCTTTGGGTACTCCTGTAAGTCACAGATGGCAACCACACGACTCAGTTACAGCAGTTAATCACAAGGCCAAGCAGCCTCTGCAGGCATACTAGGAAATATTTGACATGTATTGACAAGTATTAGCCCTTGCTTTAATTTCAGGTCTTAATAAGATGCTATAGTGTACTCTAGGACTGGTTCAGATGGAATTATTCTTCAGGCCATCACCTGAAGAATACTTACATAGCTCAGCTTTTAAAGTGGAATATTTAAATGAAGATACTTAAGTCATATATTTGGAACAAAAGACTTTCTATTTCAGATTGAATTTTAAAATTAGCCCTATAATCAGCTGCTTGGAGAATAGCTTCAGAAGGGCAGAGGTAAAGGGTAGGGAACTCAGGAAGAGTGAAGTTGTCATTTCATCTTTTCACTTGCTTTTATCTCCACAGCATCTTTTCTTCTGTACCATAGTATAGTTTGCCTTAAGCTGTGCTTATATGTCAATGGCCAAGATTATTTCAGAATTATCCTTAGTTTATAGTTTTGACTATAAATAAAAAATATAACACTGTAGGACACTGTCAATGCCAATAGGCTCATAGAATGGTTTGGATTGAAAGGGACCTTGAAGATGTCCAGTTCCAACCTGCCTGCCATAGGGAGGGACACCTTTCACTTGACCAGGTTGCTCAAAGCCCCATCCAACCCAGCCTTGAACACTTCCAGGGATGGGCTGTCAACAACTCTGGGCAACCTGTTCCAGTCCCTCACCACCCTCAGAGTGAAAACTTCTTCCTATAATATCTAGCCTAACCCTATTTTCAGTTTGAAGCCATTTCCCCTTGTCCTGTCACTACATGCCTTTGTAATTCCTCTCCAGCCTTGTTGTGAGCCTCATTTAGGTCCTGAAAGTTCTGTAAGGTCTCAGCAGAGCCTTCTCCAAGTTTAACAATCCCAGCTTTCTCAGTCTGTCTTCACAGGAGAGGTGCTACAGCTCTCTGATCATCCTTGTGGCCCTTCTCAAAGGTGAGACAGTTGGGATTGCCTGGGTATGTTTGCTCAGGAGACTAAAAAAAGGTGGATACTCCTGGAAACTCTCATAGTGTGCATAGCCTGAAGAGTGAAGGAAGGAATCCAGTCTGTGCTTGATGTTCTTTTGATACTGTTTCACAAATCATTGCTAAAATTGTTTGTACTTTCAAAAGCCATTTATATTTTGAAACAAAGCCTGTCACCGTAGGACACGTACTTACCGTTAAACAGCAGTGGCTAAACTTGTTATGTGAACTTTTTCCTGAAGATTTTTTATTACTGATTTTGGGCAAAATTCAGTCTCTATTTGCGGCTCTAGGAAAAATCTGATACCCCTGTAAATGGGGTCCTTTGCATCAGATAATGATAAATTCAGCACTTAACTAACTAATCTCACTTGCCTGTTCCTTAAGACAAATCACCTTGACTTTGTCACATGTTTAAGCCTTCTACAGAGTTCATGGCTTAATTTTTGGGAGGCCTGTAATAGGAATATTTATACACCTAGTATATAGGATACTGAGATCCTTGCTTTTTTATCCAGTAGCTTGATAAACACATGGGCTAAAGAGGAATTCCAAAGCAGCTTGTGTTCTGCCAGTTTCTTCAGTATGGAGTGCTTTGTAAAGAGTCTTAAAACTGTTACTGTACAAGTTGCATTTTACTGCCTGAAACTTTGCAGTTTCTGTATCTCGTTTCAAGTGTGGATATCAAGTCTGTGTGAAGTTGCTGATTTGAAGCAATGCAGGTTAAACAGTTGTTTTTAATTATTGGTTATTGTTAGTGGTAGACAGATTTTTGTTGAGAGATTGGTTCTCAATTTGTAACCCTTAAAATACAGGTTTGTAACTAGATAGAGCTTTTTACATTATATTTGGCTCTTCCTTCTGACTTAATAAAAATACACTGTATTCACTATTAAACAACATTGCAGCTTGTTAGACAATTCTTTAGATTGCTTTTTTTTTTATGTTATGATGGTAAATATGCTGACTGGTATTTGTTTCCTTTTTTTCTCCTCACTTTGTGTCAAACTGAGTTTTTCTAGTAATGAAATGCAACACTTTAAAGTTACAAGTTATGTAAAGTTATGCTGAATGTGCTGCATACATAGGCAAAAAGTCAACAAATGTTATTAATTTAAAATTACCTGATTAAATAAATGAGATATCTTCTGTAGTTAGTTGAGTTGTGCGGAGGTTTTTCGTCATTGTCTCCTTTCTTATATCAATTCAAATGGGTTTCAGATTGTCATTTTGTGATTGCTCTGTGTTAATGCTGCTGTCCTGAAAAAAAACCCACACAAACCACAAAAATCCCAGTTGTGCTTGCTCCAATGCTTCTCTCTCTGGCTGAAGAAAATACTCAGGTTAAATGTAACTGGGCAATGCTGGGTTATGTAAAATTGAGATCATGATCAGTTATGACATCATCCTCTTATAGCCTGGTTCCTACTTCTTTGCTAGGAAAGAATAAAACTCATACTTTGTTAATTAGTATTGTATTAATTGGAAATTAATTAGAGTAATTGCTGTCAAATTGAATAAAACAAATACAGCACCTGCAAAAAACTATTAGCATTGCAAGTGATTTTTATCAGCTCAGCACAAATGGATTCTGCATGCTTTGTGGTAATCCTTTTAGATTTATGGTGCAGATCTTAAAACTGTTGGACAGTTTCTTAGCAATAGATTATAGTACATTTAGGACTTAACATATATTGTCATAAATTGAAATGTAACTAGAACTAATTTTTTTTTTGTTTAACTGTAAATTATCTTACTTGCTTACCTGAATTGTGCTCTTGCAGCATAAAAGATTGTACTCCTTTCCTAGTCTAAGACCTTTCTCCAAAATTCTCTGCATCCTCCTTGCCATTGGTGTCGTTCTCTTTCTGTTAATATGTCTTCTCAAAATGCCACCTTTTATTCAACCCTTGAATTTAGTTGCTTATGTTAAGACATGTCTACTCTCCTGACAGAGGCTTCTAAGCTTGGGCTAGTAGACAAGCCAGATGCCCCCAGATTTGTTTCTGAGGTGCCTCTCCTGAAATGAAAAGTTACTACACAGACCTGCTGCACTGTAGAAGCTGAAGTGCAGTACCATGGAAATAGGACTGTGTGGTTCCTGGAACAAAATGTTCCAGGACCAAACAGAACCATGTTTTTCCCTCTTGGTTTATAAAGCTAAATCTCTACCAGGTCAAGGAGTTGTGCTTTGTTTTGCAGAGTGAATATCCAGACTAGGTCTTGTGGTGTTTACCTGACTGATGTATACTTTCACAGGCAGTTTCCACCTGACAGTGTTTTCCTATTCTCCTAGCCTTCAGTTGTGACAACATTTGAGGGCATACAGCAGTGGAGCTAAAAGTGTTTGGTAGTACCTTCATCTCAGCAGGACCAGGAAAGAGTTGCAGAGGCTTTGGGCTCATTCCTGCTGCCTCTTGTTGGCACAATCCCACCCATCAGTTTGAGTAATACCACATCCTTTTGAAGTTTAAATGGAAAACTCCCATGTCCCAAAATGCCTGTCAGGGACTCCTATGACAACGTTTTGGGCTCCGATTTCAAATAAATGATAGACTGTTTTAAGCTAGAAAAAGTAATAAGTTATGCCAAGCAAAATTGAAACACTTGTCCCCAAAAAAGAGCCTGCAATTGTTCCAGTCTGATGCAAGTACAAATGGTGGTTTTCTTCCTTGTAGAATGCTGTAGTATTTTTTAACTTGGTGAGAGAACTGGATATGATTCCCAGGGCTCCAGATGGCACCTGCCAGATGGAAGCTCATATTGTCTTTAAGATGCTGGCATTGAGGGCATGATGTTTGAGAATGCAATAACCTTTTGTGATGGATTTTCTTACTAGATAAAGTAAGTGGTCAAGTATTTGCATGCATTGCAGTATCTGCCAAAATATTTTAATCTGGTGAAAAGGTCACCCTTCTGGGGATGGGATTGAAGTTTGGTTTCCTTTTTTTTTTTTCCCCTTGATTGAATGTACAAATCCCTCAGATTTGCTTAGACCAGAGGAGGCATCATTGGTTTCTATATACAACTTCTCCTTCCCATAGAAGTTATCCAGGTGCATTGCTCTGCACAGATTTACAATTTGAAATATGTATGTAGTTTTGCTTCCATATCTTTGTTGAAAAGCACTGGGCCGTCTTGCCTGGGCTTCTATAAGCAGGATCAACAATCAGGAAGTTCTGTCTTTATAAAGAAAAGGCATGTTAAAGAAATTTAGAATCAAAGAATCATTTAGGTTGGAAAAGACCTTTAAGGTCATTGAGTCCAAATATTGACCCAGCACTGCCAAGTTCATTGCTAAACTATGTCCCTAAGTGTCACATATACACATCTTTTAAATACCTCTAGGGATGGTGAATCTACTACTTCCCATGGGCAGCCTGTTCCAGTGACTGACAAGCCTTTCAGCAAAAAAAAAACTTACCTAATATTCAATCTAAACCTCCTCTGGTGCAACTTGAGGCCATTTCCTCTCATCCTGTAGCTTGTTTGGGGAAAAAAATACCCTCAACCTAGCTACAACCTCCTTTCAGGCAGCTTTAATGAGTGACAAGAGCCCTCTGATCCTCCTCCAGGCTAAGCAACCCCAGCTTCCTCAGACACTCCACATAGGACTCACTCTCCAGACCCTTCCCTGGCTCCGTTGCCCTTCCCTCGACTTGCTCCAGCACCTCAATGTCTTTCTTGTTATGAGGGGCCAAAACTGAACACCTTGAGGATTCAAGGCGTGGCTTCACTAGTGCCCAGTACAGAGTGACAATCCTGGTGGCCACAGTATCCTTAATCCAAGCCAGGATGCCATTGGCCTTGACCACCTGGGCACACGCTGGGCCCATGTTCACCTGTGGACCAGCAGCCCCAGGTCCTTTTCTGCTGGGCCACTTTTCAGCCACTCTGCCCCCAGCCTGTAGTTCTGTATGGGATTGTTGTGACCCAAATGCAGGACCCAACATTTTGCCTTGTTGAACCTCAGACCATTGGCCTTGGCCCATCCATCCAACCTGTCCAAATCCCCCTGCAAAGCCTTCATACCGTCCTGTAGATCAATACTCCTGCTCACCTTAGTGTTGTCCATGAACTGACTGAGGGTGCACTCAATCCCCTCATCTGCATCATCAATAAAGATATGGAACAGGACTGGTCAAGGTGCTGAGCCCTCTGGAATCTCTTGTGACTGTCCAACAACTGGATGTAGCACCATTCATCACCATCCTCTGGGATCAGCCATCCAATCAGTTTTTCACCCAGTGAACAGTGCACCAGTCCAAGCCATGAGCAGCTGGTTTCTCCAGGAGAATGCTGTGAGAAGAGTGTCAAAGACCTCGCTGAAGTGCAGATGAAAAAATCCACAGCCTTTCCTTCTTCACTAAGTGGGTCACAAGGTCACAGGAGATCAGGTTGGTCAGCCCATGCTGGCTGGGCTTAATCCCCTGGTTATCCTGCACTTGCTGGCACTCAAGATGAGCTGCTCAGTAACCTTCCACGGCACCAGGGTTAGACTGACAGTCCTGTAGTTCCTCAAATCCCTCCAGCCTCTCATATAGATGAGTATCACATTTGCTGACTTCCAGTCAACTCAGACTCCGTGGTTAGCAAGGGCTGCTGATAAATGATGGATAGTGGCTTGCTGAGCATTTTCATCAGCTCCCTCTGCTCTTGGATGGATCTCATCCAGCCCCACAGATTTGTGTTTGTCTAAGTCATGTAGCAGGTCAATCACCATTTCCCCTTGGATTATGGAGCTTCATCCTGCTACCTGTCCCTGTCTTCCAGCTCAAGAGGCCAGATACTCCAAGAATAACTGGATTCACCCTTAAAGACTGCAGCAAAGAAGGCACTAAGTATCTCAGACTGAGCTCTAGCCAAAGCTATCTGTTCAGCCAGGCTGGTTTTCCCCACTGGTTCATCTTTTGCATATGGGGACAGCCTGCTCCTCTGCCTTTAAGACTTCCCTCTTGAAGAAGGACCAGCCTTCCTGGACCCCTTTTCCCCTCAGGACTGCCTCCCAAGGGACAATGTTAATCAGTCTCCTAAAGAGGCCAAAGTCTGCCCTCCAGAAGTCCAAGGTACAGTTCTGCTGACCTCTTTCTTACTTCTCTGGGAATTAAAAACTCTATCAGTGATCACTGTATCACAAGATATGGTGTGGAGACTGAATGCAATGTAGTATCACACAATTGTAAGTGGAGCACCATCACCCATCCAGAGCAAAGATGAATTATGTCTCTTTGGATGGAAGATGTGCAGATTACTTTATTCTCAGTTTGAAGGTATTTTAAATTCTAGAATTGAGAGTATTTTTTCACACAGTTAAAGGCACACATCTGCTCTGGGAAATCATAATGAAAAGAAGATGGAGCAATTTTTTTCTTCTCAATAATTTCTAGATTCAATTATTTCAATCAGGAGTAGTCTCTTTCTTTTTTTAAGGAAGTCACTATTTCTTATTATATTCTTCTGGAGCTCACCTTTCCCCCTTTTGTGTCCATCTCTGCCCCTGTGTGCTGGACAGGCCTGTGCAAAGCAGAGAGATGCTATCTTGGATGAACCCCTCACCTCTACAGCAGCATTTGTCATGCATAATTCTGGGCTTAACACTGCATAACTATTTTATTTTATCCATAAAATCATAGAATGGCCTGGGTTGGAAACCTTAAACACCACCTAGCTTCAATTCCCACACTGTAGACAGGGGGATTTGTCTTCCTTTTACTAGTCCAAGTTGCTCAGAGCTCCATCCAACCTGGCCTTAAATGCTTCCAGGGATGGAACATCCACAACTTCTTGGAGCATTCTATTTCAGTGCCTCGCCACCCTCACAGTAAAGATTTTTTTCTATTCTATTCTCTTCCCTTAACTCACAATTAGTTGAATAAAACTGACACCATTATTTACATGAAATGCCAGGGGTTTGTCAGCTACAAAAAACACTTTCAAGAAGACGAATCAAAAAGGTTACAAATGGAAACAGAGCTTTATTTTTCTGAATCTGTTTCAGAGTTGATGCTCACAAATATTGAAACAATGTGCATGTGTGGCATGTGCAGGCTTGTAGCATTTCAGAAATCTCTTGCATTTGTTGCAGGGTATATTTATAAATTTGCTGGTGTTATTTAACATTAATATGTCTCGTCTGAGGGTTTACTTGTTGCTTTACTACTTGAATGCAACACTTCACCGATTGCTGCTTAATTCCATATTGTTGACAGATCAATAAAGCATTTTGATCCCAATTTGGGTTAAAGCTCTGTGGACTGAACAGGTTTTCCTTGCAAAACTCAGGAAAAAACAAGAGTTTGAAAAACCCCAGCTAAGGATCACTTAAGGGTACTGTATAGAAGGCAGATATTTAGAGACTGATAACAAATCACTCTGGCAATGTTGGTCACATCCCCCAACAAGGCTTATTTCTTGAGTGGTCTTCAGAGGAAAAGAGAGAGTCACTGGGTGTGTTGTTGGAAATGTTTCTGTAGGCTGCAGAAGACAGCCCCAGCTGGGCTCCTATCTGAAATGAGAAAAATTTTGTGCTTGTTTGAACAAACCGTTCTTTTAGGCACAACACCATTATTCACATTCAAAACATCAGTAGAAAATGCTACTGTCTCTGCCAACTCCTGGAATAAAATAGGCAAAATCCTCTCAGAAACCACTGGGAAAAAAAAATGTACACACAACTACCCACATCTATGTCTATCCATATATCTATATCTATATATCTCCATCTACCTACATATCTACATCTGTGTGTATATATATGTGTGTGTATATATATACACACGCATACATGTACATATGTATGTGTATATATGTATATATATGTAGATATGTATGTATTGTTTATCATTATTTGAAGTTATTGACCTAAAACAAACAAAAAAACTCTGCAAAAAGCATATTTTAATGTTTCAGAAAAGCTTGTATTGCTGAAATCACAGATACATAAAGGAATCTTCTTTGCACAACCAAGAAATTGTAGTTTTATTAATTAATTTTTAATCATATGAACAGAGTTGCAGTTTGGGTTTTCAGTTAATTTTCATTTATTTGATTAATTGAAAAAAAAAAAAAACCAACAAAAACAAACCCAAACCCAGACACACACCTGTAAAACTAGAAAGGAGAAATTTTTCACCAGGGCAAAGAAGACAATCACCTCATATGCTGAATCTTTAAACTTGATACTCCAACAGTTGTACTAAACCATATATCCTGTCAAGGCAGTAAAATCAGAGATTCAAGGGAGAAACAGCATCTCACATTGTTGTCACAGACATTCTGCAGTCGCTGCAGGAATATCACTTCTATTACTGAGCAGCATTTCTGATTATTCTCTATTAATCCATCTACTGCAGCCATTTAATCTGCAGTTTTGGATGTTGTTGCTAAATATTTCTTGATTTTGACAAGTCACAGCATGGTTGATTTTCTAGCAAATGCATTTCTTTGAATTCAGAATTTTATATTTGGCAACTCCTCCATTTCCCTCACTGCAGTGTAAAATCTGACAAAGAAATAGGTCAGTGCAACTCTCTAGATGAGGAAATTTAAGGCAAGAGATACTACAAAGATACATCTGAGATGTATGTAAAAGTGAATTAAAAGTACCTGCTTCCTTAAGAAATAAGAAATTACAAATTTTGATTTTCAATATAATTCTCAGTGATGTTGGCCCTAATAGATTAAGCTGCAAATTTTCAATTATTCTGTAAATTATGTTAGAAAGTCAGATTTTCTTTTCCTTTAATGGCAGCAAAAAGCTAGTTTAAACTAGGTAACTACAGTTAAACACAAATAAAACAGGAAAATACTGAGAAATACATATAAGCAGTTCTCAGCTACAGAGAACAATAGCACTTACTACCACAATATTGATTTCTATTGTCTTTTGCTGTCCCATAGGCAATAACAATTCCTCCTTAGTGTGCACATGCTATGGCCAGCAAGCTAAAAATATCTCTCACTTTTGTGGACAATCTGTTTCAGAAGAAGCCAAGAGAATGTCACCAATCAAGATTAATACAGTCATGGAGGCTAATATAGAGGAGCCAATATGTTCACACAAGATGGACAACAGAAGGCTGCTAAATGCATTTTATTCTTCCACTGTCTGCAGTTCAAAGGCTGCTTGAACTTCTTTACTCCACCTTTTAAATTACCAATAAAAAGGCAGGCAATGAATTGTGACTTTGGTTTTCCCAGAACCACCAGATGCTCTTTGCACTAAATGTATTGGGAAGGTGAAGAAGTGAAAACCTATTTGCTCCTTCAATCATCAAGCATCACAAGAAGCCTGGACAGGACACAACATTTCTGTTGAACAAAAGCCAGGGGAAACAGTGTGCAGGCAGCATGCTTCCAGTCAGCTGAAAAATGCTTGTGTCCTGACAGTGTTAATAACCATTGTATTAATGATCCAGGTGGAGATCCTTAAAACTTCTGCTTTTATGGGATAATAGTATTTCTTCTGTTAATTCCTAGATCAATGGCAGAATTTGTGTGTTTCCCATTGGAATTCTGCTGTTTCTCTAAACTGTCACAGATGTACAGGTGGCATGTCTCAGTATCACTGCTTAGAAAATGCTATCCCCTCAATTTAGAAAAGAACCTAGCTAAATCTTTCCCCTTTTTTTTTTTTTTTTTTTTTTTTTAATAGGTTGTTGACGTAGAGTTGATTTCACTCCTTCAGGGGCAACAGAGAACATAATTACTAGGTTTAAGCATTTAAACATGTGGTTAGATATAAGACAAATACCTCAGGTGCTGATGCTTATATTCCAGCTTCTGCGGCTAAATCACCAAACCGCCATGGGTAGCAGTGGTGGTGATTCAGCAGATGGCACTCCAGCCTGGCAGTCACGTTTGTGCTCCAGTCCCCAGCAGGTGGAGTGGCCGTGCCCGCACTGCCCGGGCCAGAGGAGATGATGGGCAGCCACAGGGCACCTCGGAAAACACCTGGCTGTGCATGGTGTGAACGGCGTCGTGGTCTTGCAGGGAGCCAGTCATCCTTGTGCCATCCTGCTGCTGACTCTTCTACGAGTTTCATGGCTCAAGGGACCCTAAGCTGTTGTGTTATAACAGCAGATTGCCACAGTCTTTTCCTCCCCCTCAGAAAGGTGCTGCTGGGGGTGATGTTTGGGATTCTCCACACAACTGCAGAGAATTCATGGCCTGTGTACTATTCTGCAATGAAATATCTTTTGTCTCCCCTATGCAATGTGTTTTACAACCTATCAGAACACCCAGGATTGGGGTTAAAGTAACAATGTACACCTTCTTCCATGTTCTGTGCTCCAGAGTAAATTTGCTGCTAACGACCTGCATGCTATATTCAAAATACCGTGCACCATTTTTCTGGCAGACACTAATAGTGAACTGTTCTTCAGCCTTATTGGCCCTTATCTTGGTGGGTGGCTTCAAAGAGTTGGAAGATGGGGCTTTCAGCAACATGGTCTAATGGAAAATGTCCCTGCCCGTGGCAGAAGGGGTGAATTAGGTGATCCTTAATGCCCCTTCCAGACCAAACCATTCTGTGATTCCATGCCACCGTGACATGACATATGGAGAAGGAGGACCATGAAAACAGCTGTTTCTATATGGCCATCTCCTTATGAAGGCCCACTCAGGATGTGCTAGTCCCAAGAATGGAATGGCAAGCAGTGGCCAAAGGATTTCAGAGACGAATGGTGACTTCCCTCAAGATGGCTCCAGGTACTGACATCTCGACCAGGAATCTAATTCTGCTCATTGCTTTCTAGTGACTGATCTATTTGCTGCCAGTAGATCAGCAGTCAGAGGTCCTGTCACAAAGATTAGTGCCTCCATTAAGAGGATGTTGTGATCATTCAAAGGGAAGTAAGTGAACCAGGGGAATAAAGATAGTAATGTAAGTCTTCAATATTAACTGCTTAAGTATGGGTCAAGGTTTGAATAATGAGATTTTGATTTTCTTTATCTCATGGCAGATATGCAAGATCCATGCTGAAGTTTGTAAATGCATTTTTAGGATGAATGACAACTAAATACTAAACTTCAATTCAATAGATATGAAGATCTAATCCATTAAGTCATGGATTAGAATGTTAAAATTCCTTATGAAAAACATTGTAAAGGACTATTCTAAACTACCAACAATTCTGATGAAAAAGTATTGGGAGTTTACCTGAGGAATGGCTAAGAGAAAAAGGACATGATACTGTGAAGTTAGCGAGAGTTTAGGGCCTCAAAGACATTGTGTCCTTGAAGACAGGATTGCACTATCAGCAGGATGTAGAAAGCATTGAACTGATAACTGCAAGCCTAAGGAATGAAGTATGTCAACAGCAGTATGGCCAATCAGGAGCTTTACTTTTGTAATATGTATGAGCTAATTAAGAGCATTATAAAGTGTGTCTGTAATTTCAATAAAGTGAGACCTGCTGACCATGATAGCATGAGGCTCGTCTTCCGCGGCTCCGTAACCCAACAAAAAAGAGCAGCTTCTCAAGCTGATTTTGGAGGAGTCATGGTTCCCTTCCTGCTTGTGATTTCATGGCTGTATGTCACACTGGTGGTGGTGTGATGTCCAAAATATATGACCTACTATTTGCTTCACTGGCTTACAGATGGCCTTATTGAACATTTGGGCAGGAGGCAAAGTTGTTTAACTTCATCCAGGTGTGGAGTGGCAGGGAGAGAGCAGATATGGAGAAATGCAGACCAGGTGTACATAGTGATGTGCAGTTTGCCTGCTGTGCATATGTGCAAGAGCAACAGGAGAACCAGAACAAATGGTGATAAACAGAGATTTGGGAAACTTCTCAAAAGCTAGAAGTTATCCCTCTGCAAAATGCAGATATTTCAAATTGGTTAAAAGACTATGCACTGATAAATTACTATCTTTCCAAGAAAGCTGTAGTACTAAAACAGCCCTTGAAGCAGCACCTACCAAAACATTCCTATTCCTTTTGCACTAACACCACTCACACTCTACATCATATAAATGCTGGACTAGACTCACAGAGCTGACCTGCCAATGCAAGACTGAGGATGCAGCAAAGCACCTGAAGAAGAACATTGAAAATAAATGAGATCACTTTACCCATCTAGATAGAATGATTGAGTGTACACTGGGGATGTAATGTGAAAACAAAAGATACAGAGCATTTTTTTACACAATTACAAGAAACCTATAACACCAATGCCATCACAGGCTTGATTCCTAGTCCTTCACTCTTTCCCATGATGAATAGAAACTTCTCTCAAAATAAGCAATGGCGTATTTTTTAAAAAGAGGCAAATTTATTTGATAGTGCTTCGAAAAAGCAAAATTCAAGTTTAAGGCAATACTAAAGATTGAATTACCAGAGGATGATGCATATACCTAAAGACATCAGCACCAAAGTAGATTTCAAAGACAGTTACAATATTAAGAGATACTCTCTTTGCAGAGAAATGAGGTTCAAACCTTTGAACCAAAACTGAGGTTCAAACATCCTTCTCTTGCTTATCACCCCTCATATTCCTTGCCATCCGAAGCTGCTCAATTAGAAGGTCTACAGACAGCCCACTGCTTGTGTCTATTTTGAACAAGCACAAAACCAGATCCAACTTCCTCTTTTTGTGTCTGACCCAGCCACATGTCATTATTAAGGCAATTTGGCAGGGTCTCACTTGAAATTTGCATGTCTCTTTCCTGTACTTAGTGAGAAATTAATTCTGCAGCTGCTAAGGTTGGTCTGAGTAGAGATCAGTATATCAAGTCCTAGACATTGCAGATATGAATGAATACATGCTCTGCAAAGGCAGGTGAGTGCTACAGGTAAAGAGTTGCTTATGTAGTCCCTTGAAATCTCAGTTCTCCCTGTTCCCCAGATTACACAATGTTTCTGTAATCAGAGTATAATCGCTGTAACAGCAACAGCTCCATTCAAACAGGCAAAATGCTTCTTTATGACTTCGTTTTGGTTTGGCTTATTAATACAAAAACTTTCTGGGAAAAGAAAGAAATAATTGCAAAAATGCTTCTGGTTTCCTGCTTAACTGTGCAAATGAAGTGAGAGAGCGCAGCACAGTACAGCATGGAAATAATTACATGAAATCACAGCAAGCGTGTCGTAGAGTCCCACATCCCAAACTGAGATGAGACAAGACGCATTAAAAATCTCCCTAGGAATGTGGCAATGTCAACAAATCTGAAGGTCAGGCCAATGAGTTTTGTAAAAATTTAACTAAGAAATTCTTACCACTCTTCCCACATTATTTTATTATCCAATATTGGTAATTAACAAGGTAATTAAAAACCAAACCTAAGCATTTTAAAATTTAGAGTCAGAAAGAGGAAATCGAGCCATAGGTGGAAAGTAGAGTCAATCAAATGCCTACAGCCATGTCTAATTAAATAACACCTTTCAGACAGATCTTGGCATTAGCTTTTTTGGCCATGTAATATAATTTAAAAACCTCACACAAGGACATCAAGCGCAGACAAAGCAATGATCTACATCACAGGGCTTGTCTACACAGGAAAGAGCTAAGAATAACCACTGCAGAGTATCTGTTCTGCAACAGCTTTCCATGGGGACTCTTTTTTTTGCACTAAAGTATGCATTTGAGTGGTTTAGCTGACCATGAGAAGTGAGCTGTGTTAAAAGCAAACAAAAGCATCCATCATGGAAAATAAGAACGTCATCTTTAGGAACTGGTACATCACAGCCTCTGGGCTCTCAATTCTGCGCTTCAGACTGTTTCCCAGTAACCACCTTACACGGATCAATCCAAAGTGCACTACTCCTTCACTGTAAATGTAAAAAATTAAGGAAATGGAACAATAGACCACATAGATTCACGAAGAGGTAACAGTCAGTTGGAAGCTGCTTGTGGTGCTGAGCAACTGCTGCAAATCACAGATGTAGTCTCACAAAGCCCAGGCTGCCAACTGCAAAGAAGCAACAATAGTCCAGCACCACTAACACCCTACAAGATGTTTCTTTGGCTGGAAATGGCATTGCAGATGTTTATCAGACAATCAAGAAGCTGTTTCAAACATACTAATGCATACGGTGTAATTTATACTGTAAGTTCAAATATTACACAGATGTGACTGTTTATTCCACATAGATTTTAGACTGAATCTGAAAAAAGTAGCAGCTTTTCTTCACTGTAATAACTTTAAGACAATGGAGACACTCTTCTCAAAGGAACAGAATATGTGGGAAACAGGGGAGAGCAAAATCTGTCTGATGTGGCTGTGCCAGGCAGCAGGAGGCATCTGATGCATGTGACTTACTATTAAAAGAACTAAGAAAAACATCTTAAAATACAAGAGGTGGTTCTGAACAACTGATAGTTTTGCTTGCCCATCTCCTTTGCTGAACAAACCAGTTGGTTCAGTAGATTTCAACCACATGTACTTATAAAATTTATTTACAGCAATGAGGTACGGACAGAGCTAAAGGTGACAGCCGTTGGCAAGTTAAATGCTGCAGGTACAGGTTGCCTATGAAAATCTTACCACCACATGAGAGTTGCCTCAGTCTAATCATGCAGGTTTGCCTAAAAAAATAATGCCTTTTTGCAGACTTTACTAAATTGGCATTTGGAGAGTATATGTTTATGCCTGGGCTGAGGAAGCAACTAAATTACACTGAGGTAATGTAGCTTCAAATCAACTTAATACATTAATACTACAAACTGTACCAGTGTATTTATTCTGGAAAAAAACCCCAACCAAACAAACAACCAAAAAAACCCCACCACCCTAAATGGCTCCTACACCAGCACAAACCTTGCATGTAACCAGGACATGTGGCCAAGGCTGAGTAATGGCAGGAGGAGTCCACCACAGGAGCAAGCTCCCATCATTCCTCGTCCCGGTGAGATCCATCCACGGGCAGCATCTCAGAGCACTGGGGAAGCAAGGTGACAGCCTTTAGCTTAAACCTCTCTATTTTCCTGCTAAATGAGATTGCATTTACATGAATCAACAGCAGAGTCATTGAATCTTAGCTGGTGCACAAGAACTTGTTCAGCTGCCACATCTTCAGCAGAGGTGTAAGCCCTGAGACGATGGGAGAGGCTTTTTCTGGGTGTGACTGGGATGTTAGGATGTCTTTGGATATTAGGAAAAGGTGTCCATTCCCAGTACCCTAACCACTGTCAGTAATGCCAGACCCTGTAAACCACCTTGTTTCCAAGCCTGCTTCTCCTAATTGCATCTCTGCTGTTCTGGATCTAACTCACCTGGCTGCAGCTCGTCTTAAAATATTCACCACTAACTTGACCCCTTCCATCCATGCTCATCTCAGACAAAAACTATCAATCTAAATACCTTTGAAAATTACTAATTCCTCCCAGCCTCTTTACTGTAACACCTGATTCCCATTGCTGGTACTCCAACTTCCTTCTGCCTGAGGGGAACAAAAAGTTGCCTTATCAAGCCATTGCACAAACTGTGTCTAGAAATCAACTGCAGAAGTCTCATCTGCCTCACAAGGTGAGAGTCACCTGCCCCTCAGATTTGGGGTCCCATCAGCAGAATAAAGAAGTTTCCAAGGATTCAGGAGTGTGGTCAGAACTGTGGGGTAATCTGCCAAAGCAAAGAGTTGTTCATTTGGAGATACACACACACAACCCGCTTAAAGCAGGGCTCCATCTAAAGTTTATGAAGAATGGCTAATTTTTTAAGTTGTATTTCATTTGTCCCAGACATGAAATAAATGCCACATGACAGTTTATTGCTGGTTTCTTCTTGTCAAAAGAAAAACCAGAAAGGTTTGTATCAACCGAGAGTATGTGGACTGAAAATAGCACAAGCCTCTTCTTATTCTACCTCTTTTTATGACTGTATCAGGACAACAGTGGACAGTACACAGTTAGCTGCATAGGCACTGCCCTTCACATGACATACACATTTTCTGTGCTAACCAAATGGCAGGTCACAGCCAAGCCTCTGGAAATTCAAAGAAAAAGCTACCATTTTATAGCCAGTCTGACCCAGACAGATCTCCCACTTGAGGTACAGAATTGCCATCGGCTGCTGCTCTGGACCCTGGGGCACAGGTGTGTTTGGAGGACCAATTAAATCCTGGACAATCTGAACTGTCTGAAGGAGATGTTTGTATCTGCCTTGACTACAAACATCTAAGTAAGCTGTATAAGCAGGGAAAATGGGGCAGCCAGCTGCTTAGCTTTTGTGACTTGCATCCCAGAAAAAAGGGACACAAAGAGAAAGGGAAGATGGGAAAGATGGGAAAAAAACACTTATCTGGAGTCCCCTTCAGGAACAAGATTGTTCTGGTCTCACATTCTGCAAGAAACCAGCACACAATGAATAAGAAACTGCAGATTGAAAACCAGTGTATGAGGTACTTCAGTCAACCACTGCTTTACACAATTATAACCTTCTCTTTAATGGTCATAAATATCAAGACAAATAGAGCTGTATCTTTTTTAGAGCTGTATCTTTTGTTACTTTAGAATTTGCCCTGGATGTTGATTTTAATTGGTCAGTTTGGTGTATTCACGCAAATAAACAGTGGCTCTCTGCTATTTTATTAAACTTGATTTTGAGAAACAAAACTAAGCAGAATAAAAATTGCCTGAAAAGAAAGGGAGGAAATAATAAAAACCTTGTAAGAAGCAAATTTAGGGGAGAAAAAGGAAAAAAATTAATTTGCTTCTATCAAGCATGTAACGGAGGAGTGCCTTTAAAAATATTCATGTTTCTTTCATCCTTGTTTATTTTCTTCTTGCAGAGTATCATGCAAGTCCAGCAGGCTGACTAGACAACACTATGCAAAATCAAGTGTGTGGCAATGAACCATAGCTCTTTCTGATGGTTTTCAGTTTTTAATAAGGCTCTTGGCTTCAGCTCAAGTTGAAAAGATGGCAAAGGAATTTCATAAATAATTCTTTTCTGGTCAGTTGATAATTTTCTTCTTCTTCACACTAAAAACATCAAGGCATTCCATTTGACCTTGTCTTCAGATCAGATATAATATGGAAAACTGGAATTACTGATTGGTAAAAAAAGAGAAAAAAAGCAAAACAAAATAAGCAGTCCTTTTTTTGTATTACATGCAAATCCAAATAATCCTCTCCCTCCCACAGTCTGACCCAATTTTGCTTGGGCAGACTTTGTGCTTCTAAGCCCAGCACTTTTGAGACTGCAATTTAGCAGATACTACTGAATGTGACAGCACAGCACTGGCAAAACCAAGTCCAAAGCTACTGCACTCGTTGCACTAAAATGCAATAAAATGTCCAAGGTCCTGGCAACTTGCTTGTTCTAACCAAAAGTCCTTCCTTAGCCATGGTCACCTAAATGGACAAGCTAAAGCCAAGAGTTTCATTCCTCTGGCAGTTTTAGACAGGAGAACATTTTCCCAAGCTGCATGAGGGAACATCCTATTTGCAGGTGGGAGTATTTAAATATGTTCATCTGCTTATTGCCATACATACATGGAAAATGGATACAAATTAGTAGCAAGACACTGGAAAATGTGTTGATTTCATGTTTTATTGCAAATAAGGTACAAAGAAATTTCTCCTTGCCAAACATGACACCATAGTTGAGGGACAACTGTTATTTTCCACCACAGAACACAAACCAGTAAGGGGAAACATTTGCAGAGTTCTTTCTTCTGTCCATCTCACTCTTTTCTTAATTCTTACACACTCCACAAGGTGAAAACACTGAGCATCTTTGCCAAGCATTTTTCAGAACTGCAATCATTGACACAACTCCTCTCATTTTTTATTAATGCTTTCTAAGAGTAATTCCTAAGAATCCCAGTGCAGCCTAAATCTGCATGATTTCCTCCTCTTCAGCTGTGAAAAGAAAATTATGGGAAAATCTCAAAAGTAATGTTTTGTGTTCATAATAACCCACATTTCTTTCTTCTCTAGTTATTTAGTTCAAAGCAGAGTATTTTGCAAATTTAGGAATCTTCCTTTTTATCTGGAATTTTTCATGATATGATCAAGTAGTCAGGATCCAGTCTTGTAACATTCTCTGGATGCAGAAATTTACTCAACTCGAATGAAATAATTGAGAGACTATAAGCATGGAGTAACAAAACCAGCATTGTAATCACTCTGTGACTTAGGCTAGGTCTATGTTAGCAAGCAGCAGGATTCCAACAGGAAAAGCTCTGCAGTGCAAGCCAGCTCATATGGGGTATGTGACCTTCTCCCTCTGTGTGCTCTGGAAGATTTGTTACAGGCTGACTTCATCAGTGGTTGGAGTGCAACTTTTTGTTATGTTTCAGGTGGATCATTTCTTACTGTGTCTTTTGGGGCTGCTCCACAAAATGAACCAAAGAGCAGGAAGGGAAGGCAACCAGAGATTTGCTTCAAAAAACACACACCTCACCTAAAACAAAATGTCAGTGTAGATGAATGCACACTTAAGTTTACCCTTATGAATAAATGGATGCTCATATCTGTGGCAGATTTAATCTGAAATAAATCAAACTGATGGAAAGATAGCAAAATAAAATCTTTTTTTTTCTGTAGAAATTTTAAGAAAGAGCGGTTGTGGAATAAAGTTCTCTCTTATTTTTGTTGTTGAAACATGGAAAAAACATTTTACATAGATTTGATAACTCCCTGAAGCACAATTAGTTTCTCATAGCATTGGGAGGCAAGTTCTTGGCGTAGGGAAAGAAGTCCCCTGAGACCAGCAGGTCAGCCAGTGCCAGCAGCAGGCTCCATCACCCATTCCAGCACTACAGCTGCACCCTGAGAAACACTTGGACATCATGTCAGGACACAATGCCACTGGCAGAAGGAAACTGGACAAAAATACCAGGAGGACTTCACAGAACATGCACAGCAATTTCCCTGACGCAAATTCTCATCTATCAACAGAACTAAATTGGCAACATCAGTTTTTTAAAACTCCCCCTTGCCCTGATTTCTATCCCTTTCCTCAGGAAATCAACCTCCTTCTTCCAGTCCTTTCGTATTTTTCTCTTTCCTCTTTCCTGTTTTTTTTTTTTCCTAGGATGTTATACTTTTTATTTATTCATCAGCTGTAATAATCTTTAAGTTTGCTGTTGAGCTGAAAGCCGTTTTCACTTCAGTAGATGCTCTGAGCAGTAACCAACTAGTCCCTCAGAATTTTTCACCAGACAGCTTTATACAGATAAGGCAAACTGAGAACCTGTTTTCTGCCAAAAACAAGGAGGAAAAAGCCATTAGAGTATACAGCCCTCATCATCCATGAATAAATGGAGAGAAGAACATAAAATAAGAAACATCATGAAGGTGACTTGGATTAGGAATATTTTGTCCATGTTAATAAAACCTGGGCAAATTGACCAAACTAGGCTACGGAAAGAGAAGCCACCCCTATGACAAAATCCATCAAAAAGGGCTTGGACAAATCTACCACTTCAGAACTAGAAAATGTGACTATTATGATGATTAGCATCTGGTCCTCTTGATACAAGCTTTTCTATAAAAATAGGAAGGAAGAAAAATTCTGTAGAGGCATCATTCACATCTTCATTCTGCTGCTATTCACAGTCATCTACAAATGAAAGTAAGGTCTTTTATTTTCCATTCTTTCCTGAAATATATCTGCACACCATAGGCCTATGAAAAGTGAATATTCAGTACAGCACTGAAATGGGACAGAACAAAGAAGAAGTTTGGAAAATGAATGAAGGACTGAAATCCTACAAATAAGCAGTTTGGAAGTTTGAACAGGCCTTCTCCAGAAGAAAAAAACTGTTCCCTATCATAATTGTTCTTTATTCCATTAAGAGCACTTGCCTATGTAGTCCCTTTTTGCTAAACTTAACTAAGCTAACTATGGGGTGGGGGTTTTTTTGGTGGCAAAATTGTGTGACTTACAGGTTGCACTATTTCACATTTATGCAGTGATAACCAAGGCTTATAAATCTCACAGACACTAATTCTTGAATACTAGAATATAAAAAAAAATTATTTCTGAAAATAAATGTATACTGGCAATCCACAGAGAGCTGTTTAATTACTTTAGTCTCACTCCTTCATTTCAGCCTTTTTTCCTATTCTTGCCATCCTTTGTGAATCCTTTCTCTGCTCAGAGCCACCACTCAGCACAACATCTGACAGCAATAGCAAAAAAGGTGATGTTCAGCCTTTAGAAGCTTTCACCATCCTACCACTACAGGATAAGTGACACTTGGAGCCCTGTCTACACCCAGATATTTTGTGGAAAAGACTGATGCAGACACTTCATGTACCATCCCCACAATTCTCTGTACTCTGCTACTATGTTCCAGTAGTTGTTCACTTGAGCTTTACCTGTCTCTGTAGTGTTTTTTTAAAAGAGTTTTTACAGGATAAAACTTTGGGGTACTCAAGACAAATTAATAGTTATTTTCTTTGAGAATTTTTATCCTAGAATTTGCTTCATATTTTGATGTATTATGGGAAAAGTTACTCCACAGTTTACAGGAAAAAAAAAGCTAAGAAAAGAAAAGATTATTTTTCATTATTTAGAAATTAAGTAAATATGTATAATGGTACCAAAATTATTTCTCTTTTTCAAAATAGGAGAAGTTGCTCAGGTCCTCTGAGGATTCTTATCAGTACTGAGATGAGTAAAGATCACTCAAGCTCTTCAGAAGCAGAAACCCTTACCCCTTCTTGTTGCAACAGAAAATTAACTCTTTTCCTTCCCCTCTCATCAGTGGATATTTTCCAAGGTGCTTTCATCTATTACTCTCAAATTTCAGCACGAAAGAAAAGCCTCAACAGCAAGAGACAAGCACTGTCACTCATGAATGATCTCCCCCAGCTTGCCAAGTCCTTTTTCAGAAGACAGATTCCAACCCGGGAATCCAAGGTTTTAAGTTGTGGCATAAACACCATTATGAAAAAAATCTCCAAGTGATGGCACACAACATTAATCATGTATTTCAAATCCCTCTTGGAATTATAACACCTACCCAGCTGAGGAAACAAAATTACTACAACACTGACTTCCTGAGAAACCAAGCCGAAAATAAACCTTCAGGAGGTATTTTCTTCACCATTTAAAAACTTGCTAAATGGATTTATCAATCACAGAACAATAGAATCATTTAGGCTGGAAAATACCACCAGGATAATCGAATTTAACCTTTGGCCTATCATCACCTTGTCAACTAGACCATAGCACTAGCTCCTGCATCCAGTCATTTCTTGTAAAACTCCAGGGATAATTTTAATTTATTTTCCCGCCTAAAAGTCTTCTAAAAAACTCCCAGTAAACCTGTACTTTTTCAGTCTGAGCAAGATGCATACTTAGGGCGCAATCTCATAAAGCACACGGCGCGCCCACAACTGAGGTGTTCCAAGCTGTAAGCGCCAAAGAGCCCGACTCAGTCGAGGTGACTCGATCACGGGACGCAGATTCGATCAGGATGCGGATTTGATGAGGACGCGGGTCACAGGACACCTCCATCCCCGCTCTGCTCCACCTGCGTGCCCTCAGGACTCAGTCTCCTCCCCCTCCCCAGCGACTGGCACGGACAAACCCCCTGTTCGAGGAAAGCCCTTCCCGGCACCTCTGGGTCTCCCGGG